>JAJOZX010006263.1:0-20000 GCA_023014485.1 Bathynomus jamesi | reverse complement strand
CAAAAAGCGTTTGCTAAAGTGTCACACAGAAGATTATTAGCTAAACTTCAGTCTCACGGAATGATGGGAATGTTCTCAAATGGATCGAAAATTACCTAAGTGGACGTAAACAAAGAATGGTCATTAATGGCAAAAAGTCTAACTGGAAAAGTGTAACTAGCGGCGTGTCTCAGGGATCAGTTCTGGGACCAGTTCTTTTTATTATTTATATCAGTGACACCGACTTGGAAATTAAGAGTACCGGGTGTCCCATTCGAAATGAAACAACTTTGAAACCTTATAATGTTTTATTGAATGATGCAAACAATGTAATATTCACACAGTAAATAGCCAATGTTATAAAGTTTCATATGATATATGTGAATTATAACATTTAGATACATTAGATACATTGTGCATAGCATAATGTTTCCTTTTGTTAAGATCTTCACATGTTATATGCTGAACAATTTGAAGCTTATATGGATAGAGCTGCAGCCGCTTGCGCACGACTCTATGCACAGTTGAACGAGGAATCTGTAGTTCGACAGTAGCACGACGGATGGACTTTCTCGGGCTACTACCAAAGGCGCCGCGTATTCGTTCATCATCATCTTCCGATTTTGTTCGCCCTCCAGAATGTTCCTTTAGAACACTGCCAGTCTCCTCAAATTTCTTGGTCCATGCATATAGGTCTCTTCTGGTGGGTGGTTCCTCGTGAAAGGTTGTACGGAATCGCCGTTCCACCAGAGTAGGGGACTTCAACTCAACCATCCATAACACACATTTCGCTTTTCTTGTGGGGTAAACATAATTCAATCTGAAACAAACAAAAACCATTATGACAAAAATTTATGCATATGGTGTAGTAACTGGCAAAGTTTCAACATTCTCACATTAATACTTTAAAAATTACAGAGTTTCAAAGTTGTTTAATTTCGAATGGGCCACCCGGTATAATTTCAAAATTTGCGGATGATACCAAACTCGGGGGACGAACAAAATCAGGGACAGAATTTTGTAGATTCAAGAGGATATTAATAAGACTCGAGTGGACAGAAATTTGACAAATGAACTAACGAGTGTTATCTACAGATCTACAGAAGCTAAGGCTAACAAAGCCCCTAAGATCCACTCTAAGGTTAGCCCGAGAGAAAGAAGAGAGTAGGGGGTTAAAGAAGAGAATAAGGGGTTAAGTAAGTAGCAAAGCTATCACTCGTGGGTTAACATTCATTCAGAAAGAGAGAGAAAAAGACTCGCCATCATCATCCGCCGGCCACTGCCGACAAGTCGGAAAAATAGTCGAAGAGAATAGGAAAGGGGTGAAAGATGAAAAGAAGTAAAATAAGAACGCTTACAAACCATGCAAACACAGTCGTAACTCAAACACTGTCATACCATGCAAACTACAGACATGCAAGTAAAGAGAGGATAAGAAAAGAGAAAAAAAAAAGTATGAAGAGTATAACAAAAAGTGGGTTAGTTTACGCTACGAGCTATATCTAAGTTCGTGTTAGTCTAATTTTTTTTAATATAATTTTGTTGCTGGCATATCACAAGCTGGCATTACTCGTCAACAGACTCAAACCTCGACCATTACCCCAGAGCTCCTGTTGCAAATTGTTTTATTATTTTAAACGACGTTAATATTTTTAAAATGCCTATCTAAACGGTTTTTAAACATATTAACGCTGGTAGAGTTCACGACGGACGCGGGAAGATTATATCATTTATCAATTACTTTAAACGTAAAAACGTTTTTAGTGATGTTAGTAATGAAACGTCTGCACGTAATTTAAATCCGTTATTACGAGTATTGCTATTATCGAAAATGAACAATGTCAAAATTTACGTTATCAATTTTATTAACGATTTTGAAAATTAATTTCAATAAGCTCCCCCCTTAATCTCCTAGTTTCGAGTGAATGCGAGTCTAACTCTTTAATCCCATCTTCGTAAGACTTGTTACGTAGTGACGGAATTATTTTCGTGGCGCGTCGCTGAACCCTTTCTAACCTATCAATATCCTCACACAAATACGGGCACCAAAACTGAACGGCATATTCTAAGTGAGGCCTGACTAGGGACTTGTAAAGGGGCAATATAATATTTTTCGATTTAAATTCGAAATTACGCGCTATGAAGCTTAACATCCTATTAACTTTTGCGCAAGACTCCAGACACTAGTTCCTAATTTTTAAATCCTTAGATACGCGTATGCCTAAATCTACTTCCTCGTCAACGCTCGCTAACTGTTTATCATCCATCGTGTAGGTGTAATTGTTGTTACGAGAACCTATATGCAAAACTTTACATTTGTCTATCTTAAATTGCATCTGCCACTTATCCGTCCACTCCATAATCCTATTTACGTTAAGAACTTTACCGCCTATTTTAGTATCGCCTGTGAATTTTAACACGTTACTGGTCAAGCCTACATCTATGTCGTTAATGTTAGATTACGAATAGCAATGGGCCTGACACTGAACCCTGAGGGACACCGCTACCTACATCCAACCACCCCGATTCCCTACCATTAACAACGACCCTCTATTTTCTGGCACGAAGCCATTCCTCTAACCAGTTAGCTACCTGACCGCGTATACCGTGCGCTTTAACCTTCGCAATTAATCTTCGATGCGGAACTGTATCAAACGCTTTTTTAAAGTCTAAATAAATAACGTCAGCCGCTCTATGCCTATCGTATTCGCGCACTATTTCATTATAAAACTCTAACAAATTAGTTAAACAAGATTTATGGCGTCGAAACCCATGCTGACTACTATTAATCAAGTCGCGAGAAAGATTTAGGTATTATTGTTGCTGACACTCTTAAACCGAGTAAGTAATGTATCGAAGCTGTCAGAAAAGCAAATTTAGATTTGGTAGATAGTTCGAGTTTAAGTCGGAGAAAACAATGTTAACATTATATAATTCCTTAGTACGCCCTCACCTGAAATACTGCTTCCAATTCTGGTCCCCATATTTACGACAGAACATAGACAGAATGGAGAGAGTGCAGCGACGGGCTACTGAGATGATTCCTAGACTTAGAAACAAAACATACGTTGCCCGTTGAGAAACGTTAAAGTTATTCTCACTCGTAAAAAGGCAAATTCAAGATTTAATCCAGGTGTTGAAAATGATTAAAAGTTTTGATAATGTCGACGCCCCAAAAAATATTCCACCTTCAGGAAATGCGGATAGAACTCGCGGTAATGGTCTCAAATTAGTGGGTAAACATTTTAATTCTAATAAAGCTAAACATATTTTCTTCAATCGTATAGTTAAATGTGTGGAATGGATTGCCAGCCAGCGTAGTTCAAAGTGATTCGATCGAATCCTTTAAAAAAGGAACTACTCTTAGATGCTTATCTTGCCAGTTGAAAGCATATTTTAGCGCATAGAAATATTGCAGAATTTTCACTCGGATTCCCTCCTCTGTACTTTAAAATTTTCACTTCATCTTTAAATCCTTTCCTACCTCTCAACCTCTTTTCTCTCCTTTGATTTGAATCTATCACTTGTCTTTAAATTTTCTTCCTTCTTTTAACCTTCCTTCTTAAACAGACAGCCTCGTAGGGACCAGCCGGTCTGTTGCTGTTTGGCGTTCTTTGGATTCCTTTGTATTCCTTCGTAAACGTAGTAATGAGAGCTTTCGACATTTTCCTTATGTCATCTTCAGTGCTAAAACCAGCAAAGCTGGGCACTTGCGTTTTTTTTTGCGGTACTGCGGTACTACCGCACTACCAAACCGGTACCGCATAACGCAGTACCGCAAAGGATCGCTGAAAGTACAGCCTGTACTTTCAGCGATCCTTTGCGGTACTGCGTTATGCGGTACCGGTTGGTAGTGCGGTAGTACCGCAAAAAAAACCGCAAGTGCCCAGCTTTGAAAACCAGAAGTATTATATATAATAATTAAAAATTAAATGTGAAAAAAACTATTTTGAATATTGGAAGGTCATAAACACTAAAAACTTAAAAAATTAAAACGATTATACAATCACGTTAAAGTTGAAATAATACAATTAAAAAGCAATAGATATTGCGTATGAAACCTAAAAAGAGGGGGAAAAAAGGAAGGCTTATCTTTGTGAGGGTAGACAGTAAATTTAAGTAAATAACATTTTAAATAATTGGAGAGGGGGGGGGGGAAGAAGAACACTACGTACAAATTAAAATAAAAAATCTTAAAATATATAAAAATTGTAAGAGAAATAAATCAGGTACAAATTACTTAATCACGGACGTAGCAGAGAACGAGGGGAAGAAATTGGTTGGTTGGTTGAAATTACGAAAGGGGATATGATGATTTATATCCAGTTTATGTTTGAAAATGAGTATTGTTTCTAAGAGGGATAGATCGAGTTTATTAGTTTTTGCAATTATTGAAAAATTATTAGGCCTAATTGAGTGGTCTAATTGATGAGAAAAGGAATGTACGTGATTGTGAAGGGTTTGTAATCTTTTTAACACAAGTGTCTAATTGTTTTTATTTTAAGTTTTTAGTGTTTATAACCTTCCAATATTTTAAATATTTTTTAACTTCATATTTGGTTCTTAACTATCTATTTATAGTTTTAGCACTGAAGACGACATTACAAAATGTCCAAACCTCTGATTAATTATCACCAACTGTTTGACTACGGACTAGTTTTGTGTGTGTGTGTGTGTGTGTGTGTGTGTGTGTATAATTGCAAATATGCCGTTACCACCCGCAAAAGAACACGCCAATTGAACAAACATGGTAACCAATTTTTTCGACGTATCCAACGCGATTCAGTTATTAAATATGATTGAACAAATGCAAAGGCAGTCGGCAAATACGAGACTCCTTAAGCCGAACAAAATCAATAGAAAAGCAATTTACATACGATATCGAGATTGCATATATCGAAATACATATCAAAGAAAGGAAAATTCTCGGAAGACGGCAAAACCAACACTCCAATTCTACCAAAAGATAATGAATCTGAACCACATAAACAAAAATGAAGAAGAAAAAAGTAGGACTTATCCTAGCCAACAAACGGAGCCTAAAACCAAACCATTTCCTGGGTAAAGTTACCTATCAGAAAGGACTCGTGCGAAAAACGAGAGCAACACTTTACATGTCTCATGGAAACTTATCTAAAGGAGTGCCGAGGAAACTGTGAAAACCGAGTTTTATAAAAAAAAAAGCGAGCTGTTATTTCCACGTGATGAATGTATGTTAACAACAGAAATAACAGAAAATAACAGAAAAAACAACTGCCTAGATTTGGTATTCACAAAACACCAGCACAACCTAATTGAAAACGTAGAAATATCTAATATCAGATCGCAACATTATTGAAGTAACAACCAACAAAAACAAGAGGGGTGAGGGCGAAGGGGTGGGGTGGATTGTGGAATCATCTATTGCAGGGGTTCCCAAATTGTGTTCCGCGGAACACCAATTTGGGAACCCCTGATCTATTGAATGAACTGAAAAATCATTCAATACTAAAAAGAAAAAAAATATAGTAATTAAAATTTAATAAGTTTCAAAGTCACTCCGTCCGTATGCCTTATCTTAAAATAATTAAAATTAATCAAATTATATTCCTTTTCCGAATATTCAACCTCGAGCTCCCCCCTTCCCCTCCAAAGAAAAATTTATATATATATATATATATATATATATATATATATATATATATTAGGTGGACCGGATATCCGCATCCGCATCATTTTTAACATCCGCATCCGCACTTCTGACTGCGGATGTTATGCGGATATTACCTCTACTAAATTATGCAATTTACAATTAAATTAGCTTATAAAGTAGCTTATAAGGCCCAGTCATGCACATTTCATGTAAAGTATTAATAATTATTAATGAACAAACAAATATATAAACCTCAAAATATAAGTACCTGGTAACAGAAAATTGAATGAAACTTGTTTCATTGAATTTTCTGTGGCTGAAACTCTTGAGAAAGTTATTATTTTTATCATAATGAAAATATTAATTTTAATTCTTATGCATTGCCTGCCATAATAGTAATATCACGAAATTTGAAAATTATGTCATATTCATAATTCTATATTATATTGATAGATTAATTAAAGAGAGAGAGAGAGAGAGAGAGAGAGAGAGAGAGAGAGAGAGAGAGAGAGAGAGAGAGAGAGAGAGAGAGAGACAAAAATAAATAAACAACGATGATTGTCGTCAAGAACAAATGGCAAAGCTTATCAATGGAACGTCAGAACGTGTGAAAGCTTTATACAGGGTGTTTCACAACCGGTCTGCCATACTTTCGGGGGGGGGGGGGGGGGATTTGGGAGGTGATATCGAGTAAAAAGGTTAATACAACATTGATGCTATTTCCAACCGTTGCGGAGCTATGGATGTTTTAAGGTACACGGAAAAAATAAACGAGAGTATTAATCTGATGTATTTATTGCTACATTTTATGAGATACACCTTATAAATGTTCAAAATGTCCGCCTCGGTTTTCAATGCACAGCCTTGCTCGTTCCAAACAAGAGTCCACTGCCCATTGAGTCATTTCGGGGTGTTCTCGTATGTAAGCAGCGGCATCCATAATCCGACGCAAGAGTTCCTCTCTCGTTTGTACTTTGGTCTTGTAGACCATCTTTTTCATAAAGCCCCATAAAAAGAAACCTAACGGGGTTGCGTCCGGAGATCTTGGGGGCCACGATATTGGACCAGCACGACCAATCCAACGATTCCCGTACCGCTGATTCAAGTAATCCAACATGACGACGAAAATGTGGTGGCGCCCCATCGTGCTGAAAGAACATCCTGCGCCTTGTCTCCAAGGGCACGTCCTCCATCAAAAGCGGCAATTCGTTGGTCTGGAATTTCAAATAAATATCAGCAGTTAATCGTTGTTCCAAAACGAACGGTCCAATCAGGTGATTTCCAATTACACCGCACCAAACATTCACCAAGAATCGATGTTGAAAGTTTCCTTCAACGATACCGTGGGGATTATCGGCGGACCACAAGTGGGAATTTCGTTTATTGTTAATTCCATCCCGAATAAATTGTGCCTCATCACTAAACAGTATGCGATTAAAGATTTGGCGAGGCATAACCATCCACTGGAAAAATTAAACACGTTTATCATAATCATTCGGTTGAAGAGCTTGCACACGTTGCAACTGATAGGGATACAAACCCTCATCATGTATGGTTCGCCATACACGCGATGCGGATTCACCAATTCGTCTAGAAATCCTTCGAACACTAGTAGTTGGCTACGTTGTACTAGGTCCAGTATGCGCTCCTCCACAGCAACGGGCCGTCGTGCTACATGTTCTTAGTTACGTGAACAATTGTCCCTGTTTCCCTTAATCTCTGGTGTGTGTGTGTGTGTCACTAAACACTTGCCTGTTCGGTATTCGGCGGTTCGGAAAACGTCTTCGATATTCCTCAACTGCCGCTCTGCTATCATCACAGAATCCATAAATGAAATGGATATCAGCTATTCAGCGGGTGTGAACTGTTGATTCATTTTGATTGTTCACCTTAACGCAACACAGTGTCTCGTACCACAAATCAGAACGAATTGAAAAAAAACCACAGGATTAGTAGTGGTAACTTCGTTAACCGAAACTACCACCAGTGCTGCCATCTATCGAATTATACACAGGTAGGGATTTGTTGTTTGCACATTTTAAAAAGTCCATAGCTCCGCAACGGTTGTAAATAGCACCTATGTTGTATTAACTTTTTTACTCAACATCACCCCCTAAAGTATGCAGACCGGTTATGAAACACCCTGTATAATACAAAAGGGGAAAGGAACACGATTCTAAATATACTGATTAAATAAGTCTATTATTATTTACTGACTTTTATCATCGATTATCAGGTCAAAAAGTATTGCAGGAGAAACTATATTTTGCTTAAAAAAAATAATATTTTCAAGATAAATGAATTAAACTCCTTCATTATTTGGACAAAGTTGTGATGTCTCGAAAATGTTGAAAACATCTCAAGTTCGTGAGAATGTTATGGCGTTTATTTCATGCTTCATTCATTGTTTAAAGTCTTCTAAGTCTTTAGGATCAATTGCACAGACACTAAATTTAATCCTTCGCTAAAGGTTGGAATCCAATATTGTAAGAGCGTGTGACCGGGTAGTCTGTGCAGTGGTGCCACGGCCTACACTCCCTACAGTCTATCTTTCCGGAAAGGTTCCGTCAATAAAAGTCCGGGTTGGGGCCCCGTCCTGCTGGCAGATCAAATTATCCAGAAGGTTTCAATCTACACTTGGAAGAAAATCAGCAGTATCTTCTTGGAGACACTGGTAACATGGGTCACAGAAAAAAAAAATAGGCCATAAACTTCTTTCGGCGTAAGAGCACCCAGACATTAACCTCATGGAATTCTTGTTCGTGCTTTCGCTTCTTCAGGATATTATCTCGTAATCGTCCTTCATAAGGCAGTTTTGTACTGATACCGATAAAACTTATTTAACAAAACTTTATGGGCAGTCGACCTTGGCGTCCTCAGCTCAGTGGAAATACGACCGATCATGCATGGCCTTCACGATGATCACGAACTGAGCTAGTTTCCTTCGAATCCCCGCACCCCCTAACCCACCCACCTGTATAGTGACATTATCGATGGTCGATCCTTTCCATATCCTTCCTAAATTTTCATTCTATACTGTTATGATAGATTCCAACTCAGCTAACCATAATACGCATTGTCCCTTCCTTACGATCGCCATTTTTGTTTGGGGTCGTTTTAGTAGTGACGTAATACTTCAAGTTTGCCATAAACTAAAATAAATCAAAGTCTACTTCAAAGATTCACGCTTAAGTTTTTGTGTATGTTCAATATTTCTTTTTCACACACACACACACACACAGCGAGTTGAAGTCTTGCCTCAAAAATAACTAAAATAAATACTTTTGAGACAGGACTTTTGACTCACCCTATAAATATATATATATATATATATATATATGGCGATTGCAAAACGACCTATAAACAAAAACGATAGTGAACTAAAAATAAAATCGAGTACAATCATATTAACTTCAAACGAATGCACAAATGTTCTCAAATTTTCATAAAGACCGTCGCGCAATGGATGCAGCGCTGCGTCGGGGTGCAGCGATACAGCCCCGAGAGAGAGAGACTATCGCGCACTGAGCGTATCACTGCAGGGTCAAAGTTGCGGCTTTCGAGTGTTACTGACCTCGTCAAAGCAGTGTGAAGCTATTAAAATGTAATACAGGGTGTCCCAGAATTAACTATCTATTTCAATGAAATCGGACAAATTTAATAAAAACTGACATAATTTTGTGTTTATTACTAAATTATGATACAAAAACAAATAGATTTATAAATCATAAGTCAAAACTTTATTGAGAAGTTTCAACATGTGCACCGTCTGTATCTCTGCAAATTTCAAATCTACCCTCAGCGCTGCGAAACACATTTTGAAGCATTTCAGGTGTTATCTCCCGCACTGCCAACTGGATGCTTTCTTTAAGTTCAGCTAAACTATTGATCTTTTGGCGATAAACCTTTGTTTTATGAAACCCCATGCAAAGAAATCCAGGGGTGTCAAATCCGGAGAACGCGGAGGCCAAGGTCGAGGTCCTCCACGTCCAATCCACCGATTCGGAAGGCGTCTGTTGAGGTATTCTCGAACAATTAGAGCATAATGACATGGTGCTCCATCTTGTTGAAACACAACATTATCAAGAATGCCATCATCAAGAAGCTGTGGTTCGAGAAACTGCTGAAGCATATCAAGGTAGACGGTACCTGTTACAGTTGCTTCCGCAAAGAAGAATGGGCCATAAATTTTGGATTTGGTCATTCCAAGCCACAAGTTAACTTTTGGAGAGTCTCTTTGCCATTCTATGACTTCAGACGGTCTTTCATTGGACCAGATACGACAGTTGTGTCGATTGACTTTACCACACGTGTGGAAAGTCGCCTCATCACTGAATTAGATGTTATCCAATAAACTTTCATTTTCGATTTGATCCACAATTTCTGCACACCTTGCTGCTCGATTTGGATAATCCTCTTCATTTAGGGCATGCAGTACTTGAATGTGATAAGCCTTTTTCATCAGTGTCGAACGCAAGATTCTATGAACTGTTGTCTTGGATATGTTGAGTCTTCGACCGGCCTCCCTAACCGAAGTTGTTGGTTCATCCTCATACAATTGTCCTACCTGTTCGGTACTGTTACGTGCTGTCCTTGGGCGTCCTCTTCCACCTCGTCGTGTAGGGATCCAGTTCTTTTAAATTTGTTCACAAGTTCACGAATCGCTTTGTCTGTAGGACCGGTTCTGTGGAATCTTCTTGTAAAATTTTCTCCGATTTCATTACATTGCATTCCTTTGATACGGGATGTTACAACAAAGATGCGTTCTTGTGTATTCATTATTAATAGGGTTCTGAAAGAGAATGAAAATAAAACTGAAAAACTATGAAAAAATTATGAAAATAAAATTATGAAAAAAATTTAGAAATTTATACATTTTTAACACATATTAAACATGATAAACATAAATAAAAGTGTGTTTTAAAAAATTTGTCCGATTTCATTGAAATAGATAGTTAATTCTGGGACACCCTGTATAATAAACGCTTGAGATAAAAAAAAATGTCGAATCTTTTGACATAACTTGACGTCTCTTTTATTATCATAATTTTGAAAGCATTACGATGAAAAAAGCTTCATATTTACACGATTTTATTATTATTTGTGTCCTAAACATTAATTTGGGTATTATGGAAAAAGTTTATTTCAATAATTTAATCGTATTTCAAGTTTTGCGTACCCATACTGACGTATAAAAAAATTATGTTATTTTTTTTTAATTACCATGCAACAACGTTCGTCACATGGGCATACAAAAAGTAGGCTCCACGTAAGTACAATATTTTAATGACATCAGTAAAGCGTTTTTAAGGACTTGCATCAAATAACAAAGTCCTTAAATAACGAAAGTACCAGGAACACTTATTATATTGTAATACGGCGTTCATACTATGATTCTTTAGAGAGGAATTCCTGTTACAATCATCGTATTTTCGTGGAATTCCTTTGACACTGTGAACGCTTTTGAGGGAAAAAAATTCCTCGTTTCTGCCGATTCTTGAGGAATTTCTCGTTCCATTTTCGACTGAAGTTACGAGGAACAAAGGCCGGAACAGTTCCAAACAACATATTGGTAAAAGTAAACAAATCTCCAGAGAGCATGAAATGTTTCAAAACAAATTTGATTTAAAAAAAAAAAAAAGCAATTTTGTTTATGTGAAATTTACCTGAAAAATAAGTAAAAGATTGTGATTTAAGGATTTCATTCAATTAAGTCAGAAAAACCAACGTCAACATTTAGCATAAACGGAATCAATTTCCGTTTTCGAGGAACAGGAAATGCACTAACGGAGTTCTTGGGACCTTGTGATTCGTGTTCAAAGTGGATTGTGAATTGGGTATAAATGTTGATAACGTGTTCGGATATAATACTCAATGGGCCAACTTCCCCCATTTTATGCCATGCCCACTCTCATCTTCGGTTTTCTCACTTCGGTCATGGGTTAGGTTAAATTAGGTTGAGTTAAGTAAGCAATTCTCGCAATGGTAGTGAGGCAAACTGGAAAATAATCCTGCGTTTCTTTACTAGGGTTAGCACAAATGTACTCGTACAACACAGATGTTACGTTAGTATCCACAAATTGTAAACAGGTCACTTAATGATACTAATATAACCTAATCTAACCTAATACGAGTTCTTAAATTCTCTCTAAAAAAAAATATATAAAAAATTCACCAAATATGAATTTCTCTTAAACATTCACGCGATTCCAGACGAGTAATTTCTAAATTTTTCCCTAATTACTTGGCGGGACATTAAATCCGAGGTTTCGCTAAACATCTGGTTTTACAAACCGGGTAAAAAATTATTTTTTCTTTAGGAGTAGTATAATATTACATTCACAAAATATTTAGAAATTTACATTTGTTTCAACAAAATTTTGCCAATTGATTGCAAAGAACAAAAAAAAAATGTTTAGGAATAGACATATTACATCGAAATATCTAATATCAAAATATTTAATATCTAAATATCTAATATTCCTCTAAATATCTAATCTAAATATTTGAAATATTTAGATCTTTGTGCTTCTCAATACGATATATTCTGTCAAAAAATTCACCGCAAGAATTCTTTTCAATTTCATTTTTTTACCTTTCATAGAAATGAAAAATGCTCCATTGTTAAAAATAAAGTCCTATAAGAGTTTATATATATATATAATATATATATATATATATATAGATATATATATATATATATATATATATATATATATAGCGGCGTTCAAAAGTCTGCGTCCACCTTATAATCACCCAATTTATTGTAAATTGTACAAATATATATGATAATTACAACAAAATTTGATTTTTTTATTATTACATTATTTGCTTCTAAATGTAATTATTATAAACTAGTACAGTTCCCGCCGCTTCGCTGACGGTTAGACAGGCTAAACTACAAAAAAAGAACCCAGCCGTGAAAATTTTGAGCTTCACATTGTGTCAACATTTCTGAATCTGGTATCTCCCAAAACTCCCATTCATACAACTTGGGGGCTAACCCCCTCCCCCATTACCCCAACCCTTCCCCATTACCCTACCCATCACCAATTACCAACATCCCCACCCTTCCCCCATTGCTAAACTACAGAAAAGAACACAGTCATGAAAATCTTGAGCTTCACATTGCCGCCCGTAATACAATTTCTGAATTTTTTTTACAATTTCTGAATTTTTTTCTCAATTTTGTCTAACAATTTCTGAAAGTGTGACGGACAGACGGACGGACACACAGACGGACAGCTAGACGGACAGCTCTCTTATTATAATATAGATTAGTAAATGAATTAACACTTTAATGGCATAATCTTATTAATAATCGATATGACCTCCTTTTGCTTTAATGACAGTTTCCACAAGTTTCTGGATAACATCTTGTGCTACGCCGTTCCAGCATTCTTCTACATTCTCCCAGAGAGAATTGAGAGAAGTTATATTCTTTTTAGCTTTCAGACTCTTTAAATGGTCCCAAAGATGTTCTATTGGATTGAGATCAGGACTTTGTGGAGGAAACTTCATAATTTGTAGAACACCATCTTTTTTCTTGTTGAGATAGTTCATGCAAAGGTTAGAAGTGTGCTTCGGTCGTTATCCCGCTGGAAAATGAATCCTTGACCACAAAGCCTCAATCCTGATGGTATTGCGTGTCTCACAAGTATGGGGTGGTACTTCTCTTTTGTGAGAGTGTAAGTGATTCTGTGAAGATCTCCAACTCCAGAATAACTGAAACAACTCCAAACTTGAATGTTGCCTCCCCCATGTTTTACTGAATGTTTTATGCAGAGATCTATCAGTTTTTCGTTGGTTCTACGTCTAACATTAGCTCTTCTATGAGACCCAAAAAGTTGTTCCACTTTTGATTCATCAGTAAAAAGAACTTTTTTCCAGTCATCTACAGTAAAATTTCGATATTCTCTTCCCCAGTCCAGTCTTTTGGCCTTATTTGTTTCCTCAGTAGTGGTTTGGACACAGCAACTCTGCCATGGAGACCAGCTTTTATGAGTCTTCTTTTTATAGTACGAGTACTTGTACTTGTACTTGTACTTGTACTTATTGGAGAGTCCCGTTGTTCATTCAACTGTGCCTGAATCTGTGTAGCTGTGGCTTTTCTGTCACGCAGTGATGTAACCTTGATGTAATGATCCTCAGAATTAGTAGTCACTTTAGGTCTGCCAGATCTTGTCTTTGAAGAGCACGATCCAGATTCTCTATATCTGCTTATAGTTCTATGGACGGCCCCTTTTGAAACGTTAAATTTTGCCGAGATCTGGCGTTGGGACATTCCCTCTCTTGAAAGGGCAATTATTTGTCCTCTCTGGGATAGACTTAGATCCTTAGACATTTCAATTACGGCCTGTAAAGAAAGAATAGAGAAAATGATTAATTATTTTTTAATCAAACTGTTACAATGTCATTGACTAATTGGTTTTATCAGTTATAATAGACCAGTTGTTGTTGTTGTTGGTTAGACGATCAGCCCACCCTGATCGAGCAAGCCGGCAGGTTGTTGTTGTAAATGGACCAGCTGTTAAAATTACTGTATGAATACACTATTTTGGAGATTAATAACATTTGGCTATGGTCTGTCACCAATACCTGGGTTAAAATCGGTGTTATTTTACTGCAAAGAAAAAAAACGTACAGGACCAAAAAGGACCATTTTCATTAATGTGTCCTTTCTTATGAAATAAAAGCTACATTACTTACACAAATACACATGTAGTAGAATATATGAAATATCATTTCTTGTAAAAGAAAATACCTTAATATAGAGGACATACTTTCTCAGTTATATTATTTTCTAGAAATTGTATAAAACTGGGGTGGACGCAGACTTTTGAATGCCACTATATATATATACACACATATATATATACATATACACAAGGTGATTCATAAATGTGTTTCATAAATCGTAGGGGTATTCTTCAGACAAAAGTAAAGAAAAAAGACCATATATATATATATATATATATATATATATATATATATATATATAATATATATATATATATATATATATATTAGTGATGTAGGTCACATCCGCATCCGCATAACATCCGCACATTTTCTCGCATCCGCATCCGCACTTTGGACTGCGGATGTCGTGCGGATGTGGACCGTTGAGATAAAATGTCATTAATAAGCGGAAATTATCAAATTCTACTATATTAATAGAACTAGTTCATTGTGCGCAAAAGTGATGCAAGCGACAAGACGAGAGGCTGTTCTTGTATGAAGTTACTCTCTTGCAACCTACTTAGATCCACGTTACAAAGCTAAGTTATTTTCACCTAGTACATTAGAACGAGTTAAATCATCACTTGGCAAAGCAGTTTTCATCTGCTTTGCCAAGTGATGATTTAACTACCAAGCGAGAGATTATTTAGCAGTGCTGGATTAATATATGATGAAAAGAGAAACAGACTGGCAGCAGAAAAGGCAGAAAAATTAATGTTCCTTAAGCATAACCTTCCTATAATTAAGTTTGAACATTAAACGATGAACATCTTAGTTTACTTTATTTTAATTACTCATTTATAAATATGCCTAATAAAACTTTAAACTTAATATAAATAGTTATCAAGCTAATTAAAGATCTCTTTCTATAAGGGTGGAGGTTGGGGAAAGAGGTCGGTGGGGTGCATACCGTGCATTTGAGTTGGGTTCACGTCCCGCATCCTGGTAACACAATTATGGTTTCTAATTGTGGCTGAAACTCAACAAAATATAACGAATTTATTTGCAGACGAATTCACTAATTGATTTCTATATTAGTTAGATGCTTGATATTATTTTATATGTTCAGAGAAAAGTACAGCAATTATTGTACAATTAATCAATTATACTACATTATAGCTACAGCTCTCTCTATATAATAATTATTTATACGTTAAACACAACAAATCTCGAATATATCCTAAAAAATAACGAAAATGTAGACATCCGCATCCGCATCCGCGGATGTTAAAATCAAACACCCTCATCCGCATCCGCGGATGTGAAAAAAATGACATCCGCTACATCACTATATATATATATATATAATGTTAAACACAGACCGTGCATGGAACAAGGAACTCTTCTGGGAAAATTAAATCCACTATAGTCGAATAAGTAATGGTAAATGACAAATACCATAGTTTTTTTCCTTTTTCATGATTTTAGCCCGACGTGGGCAACGGGTCTCTCGCAAAGAGATCCCATAAATATAGCTTCCCTCACCAGCTATCTGCAAAGCAGACAGGATCCAGCTTTGGGACGTGGATCTAGGGTTTAAAGCAAACCTAGATCCCTACACTCAGAACCTCTATATAAGTAAAAGACTCGTTGCATTCACGTCGTGTTGAATAAATCAAAGAAAAAGGGGGTAACTATTGTATTTTTAGCCAAAAAAACCAAAACTTAAACCTCAACCGGGACATTGAGCGTCCACTTTTCAAGGCACGAAACACGTCCGTTTAGTATACACAAACTCAGAATGGTTCCCTGAGAACATTATATGTTAAACACAGACCGTGCATGGAACAAGGAACTCTTCTGGGAAAATTAAATCCACTATAGTCCGAATAAGTAATGGTAAATGACAAATACCATAGTTTTTTTCCTTTGTTCCATGCACGGTCTGTGTTTAACATATAATGTTCTCAGGGAACCATTCTGAGTTTGTGTATACTAAACGGACGTGTTTCGTGCCTTGAAAAGTGGACGCTCAATGTCCCGGTTGAGGTTTAAGTTTTGGTTTTTTTGGCTAAAAATACAATAGTTACCCCCTTTTCTTTGATTTATTCAACACGACGTGAATGCAACGAGTCTTTTACTTATATAGAGGTTCTGAGTGTAGGGATCTAGGTTTGCTTTAAACCCTAGATCCACGTCCCAAAGCTGGATCCTGTCTGCTTTGCAGATAGCTGGTGAGGGAAGCTATATTTATGGGATCTCTTTGCGAGAGACCCGTTGCCCACGTCGGGCTAAAATCATGAAAAAGGAAAAAAAACTATGGTATTTGTCATTTACCATTACTTATTCGGACTATAGTGGATTTAATTTTCCCAGAAGAGTTCCTTGTTCCATGCACGGTCTGTGTTTAACATATAATGTTCTCAGGGAACCATTCTGAGTTTGTGTATATATATTATATATATATATATATATATATAGGCATATACAAATAATCAGAGCTGGGCACTTGCGTTTTTTTGCGCGTTTTTTTGCGGTACTGCGGTACTACTACCGCACTACCAAACCGGTACCGCATAACGCAGTACCGCAAAGGATCGCTGAAAGTACAGCAGTACCGCTACCGCATTCAAATTTCCCGCGGTACTTTCCGCGGTACCGACCAACACGGTAGTACCGCAGTACCGCAAAAAAAAACGCAAGTGCCCAGCTCTGATTATTTATTTATACATACAGTGTATATACAGGGCGTCCCAAAAAAATGTATACACACTTTAAATAATTATAAAGGCAGTGTTTATTAAAATACATTTCATTTTCAAAATGTAATAGAATCTACAGACATTATTTAATTGTTTTGTCAACGCCTGTTTTCAAACTGACGTCCGTTCTGGTCCAGGCACTGCTGATAACGCGAAGCAATGGAATCGCAAACATCACGAAACATTTCGTTTGGTATTTGTGTGCATTCTCGTTCAATGGCTGCTCTAAATTCAGCGACTGTTGCAGGTTCTATGGCGTAGACTTTGTCTTTTAAGTATCCCCATAAAAAAAAGTCTAGTGGTGCGAGGTCTGGTGAACGCGGAGGGTATTCTACGAAACCCCTTCGTCCAATCCACATCCACATCGTGCCAAGTACCACTCGCAATACTCCACTCTTCGGTCCGGATCATCTTCATTAATAGCATGGACTAATCTTGGAATGTAACTTTTCCATTGACAGCGCTTCAAAATGCGTTGGACAGACGATTCTGAAATTCCTACCTCACGACTCGCTTGCCGCACAGATTTTCTTGGACTTTGGTGATACGTTTCCAGTACTCTTTCTTGCTTTGTGGGGCTTGTCGATGTCCGTGGTCTTCCGGAACGCTTCTTGTGGACATTTGAACAGTTCCATCGGCTTCAAACTTATCTCTAATTCGAGTGATGGTAAGTCGCGTTGGTGGATCTGTTGAAACTCCCTCCTAAACTGTCTTTGCACTTCAACTGCGTTTTCACACTTCCAGTAGCATTTTAGAATGAATGTCCTTTGTTCAAAGCTTAGTCTGACTGCCATTATTAATTCTAATGGGTTTAACTTGGAAGAAAGAAACATCAATTGAGGTATCAGCTGTTAAAGTGTGTATACATTTTTTGGGGACGCCCTGTATATATATATATATATATATATATATATATATAATATATATATATATATATACATACAGGGTGTACATAAAGTCAGCATCTATTTTTGTGAAGCACTTGGAAATTATATGGAATTCAATCATAAAATGATAAAGTGGTAATTTATTAAATAATTAAGAGTAGGATTCGACGTGACGCCCATCAGTATCCCTGCACAGCTCAAATCGTTCCGCAGCATTTCTAAACACATTCTGGAGCATTTGCGGGGTTATGTTATCTGCAGCAGTTCGTATACGTGTACGTAAGTTTTCAAGACTCGTAATCTTCGTCTGATAGACGTGCGATTTGATAAAGCCCAATGCAAAGAAATCTAAAGGGGTTAAATCTGGTGATCTCGCTGGCCAAGGTCTGTTGCTTCAGCGTCCGATCCAGCGATTTGGAAAACGTCCATTTAGATAATCCTGAACAATTTTGGCATAGTGACAAGGAGCACCATCATGTTGATAGACGACGGTACTAACAATCCTAACCCGTCGTCTATCAACATGATGGTGCTCCTTGTTACTACGCCAAAATTGTTCAGGATTATCTAAATGGACGTTTTCCAAATCGCTGGATCGGACGCGGAGAAAACAGACCTTGGCCAGCGAGATCACCAGATTTAACCCCTTTAGATTTCTTTGCATGGGGCTTTATCAAATCGCACGTCTATCAGACGAAGATTACGAGTCTTGAAAACTTACGTACACGAACTGCTGCAGATAACACAACCCCGCAAATGCTCCAGAATGTGTTTAGAAATGCTGCGGAACGATTTGAGCTGTGCAGGGATACTGATGGGCGTCACGTCGAATCCTACTCTTAATTATTTAATAAATGTTACCACTATCATTTTATGATTGAATTCCATATAATTTCCAAGTGCTTCACAAAAATAGATCCTGACTTTATGTACACCCTGTATATATATATATATATATATATATATATATATATATATATATATTCAACTGCAAAGAACACGCAGTATAAATAACGTAAAGAACGACGCTTGTATAGGATATTCCGCGCAAGACGAGAGAGAGAGAACGAAACAAATGAAAAAATGAGGTAACCACCCGGGAATCGAACCCGGGATCTTCCGATTGCCGGTCAGATGCGATACCATTACACCATGGGCCTCACTGCCGGTCAGATGCGATACCATTACACCATGGGCCTCACTCTTCCAAATGCCGTAATTCTTCTACATACTCGCAGAAACCAATGCCCCAAGGGGGCACCTCCCGCATGCCGTAACATTATATACATTCAACTGCAAAGAACACGCAGTATAAATAACGTAAAGAACGACGCTTGTATAGGAGATATTCCGCGCAAGACGAGAGAGAGAGAACGAAACAAATGAAAAAATGAGGTAACCACCCGGGAATCGAACCCGGGATCTTCCGATTGCCGGTCAGATGCGATACCATTACACCATGGGCCTCACTCTTCCAAATGCCGTAATTCTTCTACATACTCGCAGAAACCAATGCCCCAAGGGGCACCTCCCGCATGCCGTAACATTATATACATTCAACTGCAAAGAACACGCAGTATAAATAACGTAAAGAACGACGCTTGTATAGGAGATATTCCGCGCAAGACGAGAGAGAACGAAACAAATGAAAAAATGAGGTAACCACCCGGGAATCGAACCCGGGATCTTCCGATTGCCGGTCAGATGCGATACCATTACACCATGGGCCTCACTGCCGGTCAGATGCGATACCATTACACCATGGGCCTCTCTTCCAAATGCCGTAATTCTTCTACATACTCGCAGAAACCAATGCCCCAAGGGGGCACCTCCCGCATGCGGTAACATTATATACATTCAACTGCAAAGAACACGCAGTATAAATAACGTAAAGAACGACGCTTGTATAGGAGATATTCCGGGCAAGACGAGAGAGAGAGAGAACGAAACAAATGAAAAAAATGAGGTAACCACCCGGGAATCGAACCGGGATCTTCCTATTGCCGGTCAGATGCGATACCATTACACCATGGGCCTCACTGCCGGTCAGATGCGATA
>JAJOZX010006262.1:147500-287888 GCA_023014485.1 Bathynomus jamesi | reverse complement strand
ATGGCCTCCCAGGACTCCAGGTTTATCCCCTACTGGACTTTTCCTCTGGGAACACTTGAAGTCGGTTGTTTACCAGACAAGACCAAGAACTACTCAGCTGAAAAACAACATACAACAAGAATGTAACAATATCGAAAGATGCCTTAGTAACGTTCAGTGTAGCTTACGTGATCGAAGTAACACGTGTCAAACACCTGAATGGCATTCAATTTCAAACATTTATTTTCTTCATAGCAAACAAAAAATAATTTCCTATGATAACTGACTTTTTTTACACACACACACACACACACACACACACCACACACAACACATATATATATATATACTGCAAAACAACACAGTATAATTAATGTAAAGAACGACGCTTGTATAGAGAACGTTCCGCACAAGATGAGGAGGGAGAACGAACAAATGAAAATGATGGTAACACCGGGATTTCCGATTGCCGGTCAGATATGCTATCCACTACACCATAGGTTCGATTAATCAGAAGTCGTAATTCTCCTACATACGAGCAGAAAACCAATGCCCTGAGGGGGCACCTCCTGCATGCCGCACATATATACATTTTAACTGCAAACAACACACAGTATAATTAATGTGAAGAACGTTCCGCACAAGATGAGGAGGAGAACGAACAAATGTATATATGTGCGGCATGCGGGAGGTTGCCCCCTCAGGGCATTGGTTTCTGCTCGTATGTAGGAGAATTACGACTTCTGATTAATCGAGGCCCATGGTGTAGGATAGCATATCTGACCGCAATCGGAAGATCCGGGTTCGATTCTGGGTGGTTACCTCATTTTTATTGTTCGTTCTCTCTCCTCATCTTGTGCGAACGTTCTTCTATACAAGCGTCGTTCTACATTAATTATACTGTGTGTTGTTTGCAGTTAAAATGTATATATGTGCGGCATGCAGGAGGTGCCCTCAGGGCATGGTTTCTGCTCGTATGTAGGAGAATTACGACTTCTGATTTATGGAGGACCCATGGTGTAGTGGATAGCATATCTGACCGGCAATCGGAAGATCCGGGTTCGATTCCCGGATGGTTATCTCATTTTTCATTTGCTCGTCTCCCTCCTCATCTTGTGCGGAACGTCTTCTATACAAGCGTTCGTTCTTTACATTAATTATACTGTGTGTTGTTTGCAGTTAAAATGTATATATATATATATATATATATGTGTGTGTGTGTGTGTGATGTAACAAAAGTCAGTTATCATAGGAAATTATTTTTGTTTGTATGAAGAAAATAAATGTTGAAAGTGAATGCCATTCAGGTGTTGACACGTGTTACTTCGATCACGTAAGCTGCATGAACGTTACGTAAGGCAGTCTTTTGATATGTTACATTCTTGTATGTTGTTTTTCAGCTGTGAGTAGTTCTTGGTCTGTCTGGTAACAACCGACTTCAAGTGTTCCCAGATGAAGAGAAGTCCAGTAGGGGATAAATCTGGAGTCCTGGGAGGCCATTCCACTGAACCACAACATCATCCACCTCCCTTGCAAATTATTATCCAACCATATTCGAACAGTTCGTGCGTAATGGGGTGGAGACCCATCTTACTGAAACCAAAAGTTCATACAGGCTTACAGAGTAAAAACCTCTCCTAACTTCAAAAAAGTATAGTCCCATGAATCGCAGCCTACATCATAATCCTTGGATCGATCTGAGCACGTATATCTTCCAGTCCAATATGGATTATCATCGCTCTAATATCGGAACGATACCATTTAAATTAAAACATACCTCGTCGCTGAATAAAGTATCGGAGAGCAACGTGGGTTGTTCTTCCACCCGTTGTCATACCCACTCACAGCAACCCACATGCAGTCATCCCCATGCAGTTCCTGAACCATACCGGTATAATTTCGTATGGGTGAAACCTATGTCGTTTCAAGATTCTGTCACACACAGACATGTGACTAGTTCCTGCTTCCTGAGCAATTTTTCGTAATGATCATTGGGGACTACTTTGGCATTTAGCAAGAAACAAAAAGGAAACTATCTTCTCCAGTAGAGAACGAGGACACCACTGCGAGTCTCACCAAAACATTACCGGTACCATTTAATCGCTTCAGTACGTTTCCAACCATGACATGACTTAGCTTCGGTTTGTCAGAATATAGTCTCTGGAATTTATCACATACTTCTCGTTGACTTCTATGAGTAAAAGCTACATGTCATAAAACTAATTTACTTTCTTTTGTCGGTATAATCAGCCATATATTCATCAGTGGTAAACCTGAAACAAAAAGAAAAAATACTTTCACTACACCATATATACACTATATACAGTGGATCCCCGCTATCCGAGGATCTCGATAACCGAGGTTTCGCACATAAAGATTTTCCATAAAGAACAATCCATCCGCTAACCGAGATTTGCTCCGCTGATCGAGATACAACCAACATCACATGTTTGTTTCTAGAATGCCCGCAAACGATGGAAAATCATGGAAAAATCATGATCATGGAAAATCATGGAAAGAGATCTCATCCATGCAGAGCCTACACAACGTACAGCACCATCAATTCAGCGCGTCCTCCATACCGAAATCAACTCCAAGAAATGACCAAGCCCAAGCAGACACTGATGATAGTTTTTTCAACCGAAGAGGACTGCTTCTGTAGACAAGATGAGCCAAAACCATCAACTTCAGGGACCTCTTCAAGCTCTCAAAAACACGACAATGCCTGAACTACCAGATGCCTTATGGAAGGAGACTCTCCTTCCAAACAATAAAACATCACCATCTTTTCCAGTCAATCCTTCAGCAAGCCCAGTCAAATGTTCTGGTGAGCTAATTTTTGAGTGCATGTTATTTAATTTAATTAATACAGTACTGTATTCATTATAAATTTAATTCTTTATTTCAGAAAATAACATAATAATACTGTGCTTAATACTATTTAATTTAAATTAAAAATACTGTAGGCCTTAAAAGTTAGATTTTGTGGTGATAAGGGTAAGTTTTAGTTTTCTGGAACCAGTTAGCCTTATAACATGTAAAGTACGGTCCCATTACACCGAGGTTCCGCTATCCGAGATGTTTTTTGGAACCAATTAATCTCGGATAGCGTGGTCTTCTGTGTGTGTATATATATATATATATATATATATATATATATATATATATATATATATATTATATTATATAAAACCTCAAAGTAAATAAGGTTTTGATTTTCTTGTGCTCATTTGTCGTACTCAGCGAGTGGATGATATGTCACTTTAAAAAACAGTTATTTTAACCCAAAAGACTACGTTGTGGCTAGTGTCGTAACACCGTAACTACTATCCAGACCCAATATCGCTTAACTTCGCTGATCGACATCAGCGAAGTTAAGCGATATTGGTCTGGATAGTAGTTGGATGGGAGACCGCCTTCTGCATCCAGATTATGTATCGATCCGTGGTTCGGATTCCAAGTAAAGCTGTAGGTTCTCTCCATCATATGACCTTAGATGTTGAGAAGGAGGTTAGCAACCCTATCATTATTATTTTCTTACCCAAATATATAATTTTAACAGTATTAGCTTCATTACTCTTCATAATCGTGCTAACTGATATAGAAGAGGTAGTTACAGTGACAGCACCTATAACCACTCAAGCAACAGTGAAAAGTAGGAAAGGAAGGATGTACTCAGTTCCCAAATTAAAGGCTAGACAGGGAACATCCTCAATCCCGAAGGAAAATAGTTTTGTCGTGAGAGGACCGAGACTGTTCAACTAGCTGCCTAAAGAACTAAAGAACACGAGTGGTGTAGCGGTAGATATCTTCAAAAGGAGACTAGACGGCTGGTTTAGAACAATCCAAATGAGTCGGGAGTATCTGGTTATGTGAAGTGGAGAGTGCAAGAAACCAATTCTTTACTTCACCAGGCCAACTCAAGAGGAGGGGCAACAAATCTGACCTTCGAAATGATGAATCATCGCACGGAACATCTGAAAGGTTGAAAGTGTTGGTTTACGTCGTCGTCATTGGCCTAGGCAAGCTACGGCTTGGGACCGTAGCGCATCTATCCGGTATAGGTTAACCTGGATGATGTAGCATAAGCACTGCCGCTAGTTAAGTGCCAACCAGTGATTATCTCACTAGCCGTATTGAGTCCGTTAGGCGAAACTGCGACAGTACCAAAGGTGGAAAATATAACCCTTGGATTTCTATTATTTATTGTAAAATGGACATGGTATTAGATTAAAATAAATATTTGAAGATAAATAATTAACTGACAATTGTGATATATAATTAATTATGTTTACATACAATAAAATAATATAGTATACATAAAATTAGTATTAATGTGGTTCACAATTGAATTATAATGGGGTAACTAATTTAAAATGAATTTATACTATTCCGAAATTCAAGACGGTAAAATTAACATTTAACTTGAAACTAAAATAAGAGTATTCACTACACACTCCCCCACCAGAGAGGAAGTTCAAAGAGTTCCGAACGACACAGATTTCCGCTGAACCTTTTTGGTAGCTACATGTACCTCGCTTAAGGTTGATTCCAAAAACGCAGGCTTAAGACGATCGATAGAAACCTTGTCGACCTTGGAACCGCGCTGGATGAGAAATGATTTGCGCGTACGTCGGAGAACTTCATAGGGCCCGTCATATGGACATTGGAGAGGCCGTTTTGGGAGAGGTACACGAACGAAAACGTGGGTGCAAGATTGGAGGGCTGGGGAAACAAAGATGTTCTGTGGCTAGTCAATCGAGGGGGAACAGGCTGAAGGGACTGCATGTGAGAGGAAAGTGTTTGAGCGAATTCCGTAGGATCACATGACTTATCCCCTGCAGTGAAGTAGCCACCTGGTAGCCGCAGTGTTGTTCCATAGACTAGTTCGGCCGCTGTAGTCTTCAGATCACTCTTAAATGCAGAGCGAATACCAAGCAACACGAGTGGAAGCTTATCCATCCAATGGGAGTCTTCGTGACACATAAGGGATGACTTCAGCTGGCGATGGAAGCGTTCGACGAGGCCGTTAGCTTGCGGATGATACGCACAGGTATGCGCATGTACTGTACCCAACAAGCTGGTAAACTTCTTCCAAAGCGAAGACTCAAATTGGCGACCTTGGTCAGTGATGACTTTTGTCGGCAATCCAAATCTTGATACCCATCCATGAAGAAAGGCTCTTGCAACAGTGTCCGCTTGGATATCAGGAAGTGGGATGGCTTCAGGCCATCTGGAAAAGCGGTCGAGACAGGTGAGCAGATAACGTTGGCCTTGAATCACTGGAAGAGGGCCAACAATGTCTACATGAATTACCTCAAATCGCTGGGATGGGGGCGGAAATGCGTCAAAGGGGGACCTGGTGTGCCTTTGGACTTTGGCACGCTGGCAGGCAAGGCACGTTTTGGTCCAATGTTTGACATCCTTCCGCATCGAGGGCCAAACAAAGCGAGAGGTAACCAGGTGTTGCGAAGCACGGATACCAGGATGGGAGGGCTTATGAAGATCCATGAAGACTGCTTTTCTGTGACATGGAGGGACATAAGGGCGAATAGCAGCTGTTGATACGTCGCAATAGAGGGGCACAGACAATCCTGGCATACTCATTTTCTTGAGGGAAAGTGAGTGAGTGGAGTCTTCTCTGAGCAGTTCTTGTAGTTCCGTATCCTTATCTTGATCCTGTGCAATAGCATTCCACAGTGTAGAGCTGAGGGTAACAGAAGTAATCTCTATTCTTGAAAGTGCATCCGCTGGAGTGTTCAAGACACCTTTGATGTGGCGGATATCTGTGGTAAATTGCGAGATATTAATCGAGTTGCCTGATGACTCTGGGAGAGTGGTTACAGCTGTTTTTATTGAAGACAGTGACCAAAGGTTTGTGGTCGGTAAAAACACAAAACTCTCGGCCTTCAAGGAAATGTTGAAAATGCTTCACGTTTAAGTAAATAGCAAGAAGTTCACGTCCGAAAGCACTATAACGCGTTTGGGCTGGCTGCAGCTTTTTCGAGTAAAACGCGATGGGTGCTTGTTGACCGTTAATGGTTTGTTCCAACACTCCACCGATCGCAACATCTGATGCATCGACCGTCAGAGTTAGGGGGGCATCACTGATAGGAAATGACAGAGACAATGCACTATTGATAGCATTTTTGGCATTGTCGAACGCCTGTAAACTATCGCTACACCATACAATTTCGTTACCTTGCGTTTGTGTGTGATCATAGCGTGTAGAGGAGCAAGAACACTGGCACAGTTTTTAATGAACTTGTGGTAATAATTTACCAAACCTAGAAACCGACGTAACTCACGCTGATTACTTGGCATAGGGTAATTTTTTATCACTTCACACTTGTCCTGAAGGGGGGTAATTCCGTGCTGCGAAATCGTGTGACCAAGAAATTCCAAGGTTGGCTGTGCAAACACACACTTAGATGCATTAATAGTAACACCGTATTGTTCTAAGCGTTGAAAGAGGAGTGAAAGATGTTCCTTATGTTCCTCTTCCGTTGAGCTGGCCACAAGCAAATCATCGATGTAGGCATAAACAAAGTCTAAGCCTCTGGTGACCTCATCTATAAACCTCTGAAAGGTTTGCGCAGCATTCCGTAGCCCGAACGGCATCTTCACAAATTCGAATAACCCAAATGGTGTACAAACTGCAGTCTTGGGAATATCCGAAGGCTCTACGGGAATGTGGTGGAAAGCCTTAACGAGATCTATTTTACTGAAGATAGATTTGCCGTGGAGAAGAGAAGTAAAGTCTTGGACATTTGGTACCGGATATCGGTCGGGATGGTTGTCGAATTCAAAAACCGGTAATCCCCACATGGTCTCCAGTCTCCTGACTTCTTCTGGACCAGGTGTAGGGGAGAGGACCAACTGCTTTTGGAAGGTCTTATTATCCCAAGATCCAGCATAAGCTGGAATTCCGATTTGGCAGCTTTCAGTTTGTCCGGGGCAAGACGTCTGGGTTTTGCAAACACAGGGGGACCTTTTGTTGTAATGTGATGGGTAATGGTGTGCTTAATGGTATCACCCATCTGCATCGGTTGAAGAATTCCTGGATATCGTTGGAAAAGGCACTGGTACATGGAATTAGGGGAACGAGGGAAAGTGCAGAGTTCGAGGCGTCCGGAAGGGCAACCTGTTTGGCAAGAACAGAAAGCAGTGTGGCCTGGTCGCATAAGCGTCGCTTGTCAAGATCCACCAGGAGTTTGAAATGCTGGAGGAAGTCAGCGCCGATTATGGGATGCTGCACTTGAGCACAGATGAAAATCCACTTGAAGGATCGGTGAAGGCCCAAGTTTAGTTCACGCGACTGAGTACCGTACGTGGGTATGCGTGAACCGTTAGCAGCGTATAGAGGCGGAGATTCCGAGTGGCGTATGACCAGATTTTTGAGGGAATACACTGACTGACGCTCCGTATCAACCAAGAAATTGACACCAGAGTTCCTGTCCTTTATGAATAACAGGTTGGCAGTGCGAGTACTAGACGCCATTAGGACTCGCTGCTGGGGTTTTCCGACGAAAAATTGCAAGGGGAGATGCACTTCCTAGCCTTTTTTCCAAATTTCGAGTGGTAGAAGCAGATCTTCCCGGAACTCGAACGATGCCTCTTCGTAAATCTTGACCGAGAATGGCTTCTTTGCCGTTGATTTTGTAGCAGAGAACAAACGTGGTTGAGTTGTTGACTTAACTCTTTCACTTTCAACTCCAGTTCCGATTGCGTGTTCACGTTGTTGACCGGAGCTGTGTCAATCTCCACTACTTTGTCGGCAGTTTCTGCTAGTTTATCAACTGGAGTAGCAGGATCCATAGTGGCCAAGACACGCTGAGCTGATGGAGGAAGTTTCTGCAAGAACAACTGTCTAAAGATGTCCTTATCGAAGGTTTGTGCGCGTTCGCCTAGAGCGCACTGCATAGCCCTCAGCATTTGAGTGGGCTTACGGTCTCAAGTTCTTCTTTTGAGATTAACTGATGTAGTTTCTCACGCTCGGAGACAGTGGTGCGGCACAGGATGGCAGACATCAGATCGTTGTATGGGTCCTCACTCGTGGAAGTAGACACGATGACGTCACGGACTTCAGAGATGATGCTCGCTGGTAGAGAGGACAAAACATGATCGTATTTCGTCCTGCTAGCGGTGATCCTTCCCAAGTTGAATTGTGATTCCACTTGGTGGAACCAAATAAATGGATCACCCGGCCAGAAGACGGGGAGCTTTACGCTCAAGTGGGAGATGGCACCAGCGTCGTCAGGCATCTTCTCCTATGCTTGCTGACGTACAAGCAAGACGACAAGTTACCAACGAAGGAGTGGAGGTTGAGACGAGCGCAGGCACAGAGCGCACGGGCAGGGGTGAGGGGCAGAGGGCACGAGCGACATTACAGTCTGATCCTAGTCGCTCGGGTGAAGGGGGTGATGGGCACGAACGACGTTACAGTCTGGTCCTAGTCGCTCGGGTGAAGGGGGTGATGGGCACGAACGACATTACAGTCTAGTCCTAGTCGTTCGGGTAAAAGGGGGGAATCCAACTCCGGGGTCACCAATTGTTGGGTTACGTCGTCGTCATTGGCCTAGGCAAGCTACGGCTTGGGACCGTAGCGCATCTATCCGGTATAGGTTAACCTGGATGATGTAGCCATAAGCACTGCCGCTAGTTAAGTGCCAACCAGTGATTATCTCACTAGCCGTATTGAGTCCGTTAGGCGAAAACTGCGACAGTACCAAAGGTGGAAAATATAACCCTTGGATTTCTATTATTTATTTGTAAAATGGACATGGTATTAGATTAAAATAAATTTTGAATATAAATAATTAACTGACAATTGTGATATATAATTAATTATGTTTACATACAATAAAATAATATAGTATACATAAAATTAGTATTAATGTGGTTCACAATTGAATTATAATGGGGTAACTAATTTAAAATGAATTTATACTATTCCGAAATTCAAGACGGTAAAATTAACATTTAACTTGAAACTAAAATAAGAGTATTCACTACAAAAGGTATATATTCCTCAATATTGCAGTGGATTGACAACCATGCTAAGTACGTGGCCGGGTGACGCACAGCCGAACCCTCCTCTCTGCTACACATTTTACTTCAGTCTCCATATATATATATATATATATATATATATATATATATATATATATAAATTGCTAAGAGTATTCAGTCTTATTATTTCAGTCGGCAGGTAAGTAAACAATTAGGGAAGAGGTAAAAGTCAAAAAGTTTCTTACGAAAGTTGAAACAAAATCCATTTACTAGATAATTAATCATATTATTTATTATTTTCTATATCTTTATTCTTTTTATGTATGACTCTCTACACAGGACAGTCATTTCGTCAATATATATATACAGGGTGGGCCGAAAGTCTGGATCCATAGGAAAATATTTATTTTAATACATAAATTACAACAAATGGTAAGTACTTAAAATGAATATCAACTTTAACTCGTAAATGCGTATCCGTGATACTGTACAGTAGTTCGTACTCCAGTATAAATACTCAAATACTTTTTTTATTTCAGCCCAGAAATGGCTTCGAATCTAACAACAGAAGACCGGGTAGAACTTGCGCTCATGTACGCAAGACAGGGCGCTACACACAGAGAAGTTGCTACCGAATTCAATAGAAATCATCATGATAAGCATCCAGTAACACATGCGACTGTTGGCAAGTTGTTTAAACGTTTCAAAGAAACAGGAAGTGTACATGATCGACGGCGTTCTGGTCGTCCAAAAACTGCAACTGATGAAAATACCTCTGCAATGGTATGTGAAACTTTAACGAATAGTCCAGTAAAGTCAACAAGAAGATTATCAAATGAAACACGCATCTCGAGAACGTCAATTCGAAGAATTATTAAAAATCATAAATTCCATCCCTAAGTGTCTCGATGTCAGAGGCCGCCAATTTGAGCATTTGTTATAATTTGTTGTTTATACTGGAGTACGAACCACTGTACAGTATCACGGATACGCATTTACGAGTTAAAGTTGATATTCATTTTAAGTATTTACCATTTGTTGTAATTTATGTATTAAAATAAATATTTTCCTATGGATCCAGACATTCGGCCTACCCTGTATATATATATATATATATATATATATATATATATATATATATATATATATATATATATATATATGTTAAACACAGACCGTGCATGGAACAAGGAACTCTTCTGGGAAATTACATCCACTATAGTTCGAATAAATAATGATAAATGACAAATACTATAGTTTTTTCTTTTTCATGATGGAAAGCCCAACGTGGGCACCGGGTTACTCGCAACGAGGCCCCAAAATATAGCTTCTCTCACCAGCTATCTGCAAAGCAGATAGGATCCAGCTTTCGGACGGGATCTAGGGTTTACAGCTTACACCTAGCCTACTACATTCAGAACCTCAATATACGCAAGATGTAATTTCCCAGAAGAGTTCCTTGTTCCATGCACGGTCTGTGTTTAACATATAAGTTTCTCAGGGGACCATTCTGAGTTTGTGTGTACACACACACATATATATATATATATATATATATGTGTGTATATATAGGTGCTATAGGTATGCGGTCCACCTACGATTGGTTAGGTTTAGTCATGATATTTTCGTTAAAACTAACGAAAATATCATGACTAAATCTAACCAATCGTCAAGGGCGATTGACATTGGTATGTAAACAAGCAATTAGTAAACAAGATAAGAAGCGATAGTTAAAAGGTAGACCGCCGAATCGTAGGTAGACAGCATACTAGTAGCACCTACATATACTGTATATATATTAAGGTGGTACAAAAAAAATGAAAATGAAAATTATAGTTCTCATGACATTTGCCCATATTTCCCAACCACTACCGATGTTGGATATAAAAAACTGGATCGATATGTGTATATTTAGAGGTGGCGCAACTCGAAGCCTTAGTATCATTATTATACTGTAGATAGAATTTGGACTGGTAAATTTCGTCAAACTTGCGCCACCCTTAAATATTGATGGATTTAGCTCAAAATCCGGTCTGTCTTTTTCTTTATAATGAATGAGAAAATGCATGAGGAGCTCTTATTTGTACATTTTAATATTTTACCATATATGTGTGGCTCACTACTCGGTGATGTAGTGGTTAGCATCACTGACTACGAATCCATCGGCCCCGGGATCGAGACCCGGTGACGTCAGAGGGCGCGCAGCAAAACCCAGCTGTTCAGTAGTTTCGGGAATCTTTCATCATTATGGCGATCCCAATCAAGAGGGTTCGTGTCGCGACTGACTCGTGGCTCCTTTGAATAGATGTCTAATTCTTTTTGTTAACTTTTCTGACTATTTTTGATAGGTGGAGGCACAACCTCATCGAAATAACTCCATAAATTAACCTTCGGCTTCTTTTTCAAAGGTTCTTGATCTTCTCGTGAAACAAAATCAGTCGCTTCATCGCCATAGGTTATATTACGTGCAGGACTAGCGTTAGGTGATGCAGACATAATGATTATTTAATTTTTGACAAACTCAGGTACTGTTATGCAAGCAAATTTGAAACGACAATCTAAAACGTGAGAAATCATGCAGGTAATATCTGCCTTCTACTGCCTGAAACGATTCTGTAAATTTTCTATTAAATCGTTTTTCATAGTATGAACACCTACATCATCACTTATGTTAGACAAAGATACCAGGAGACCTGTTACATCGGGAGACACCATGTGAAGACAAGAAGAATCAGAGTAAAAGTCATTCGTTAATTTTTCACATCGACTAAGAAGCTTTACAACACACTGAATTAGAGTCCACTGATGATTATTGAAGGTTGCTACAGTATGTCATAGTCCGAGGCATATGTAACAACCGCAGTTTTTCGTTGAAGAAGTCGTTGTAGCATATAGAATGTAGAGTTCCATTGGGTGATAACGTCTCTTAAAAGTTTGTTTTCAGGTAAATTATATTGCTTCTGGAATTCCTTAAGTCTGTCAAAGGCTGGAGATGAATAATTAAAATGCAACAGATTGCGCGCGCAATTACACATCTCTGAAGCAGACTTCTGGCTAAGAAAGGCTTCATCAACTGCAAGTGCTAAAGTATGATTCGCACAAGCAACAGGAGTAATTTTGAGAACGCTAACAGCTTTAGTAATATTACAGCCATTAAGCATTAGTAGTATGGGCGAAAAAGGAGAGAGTGCAATGCAATTGCAAATGTTGATCAATGTTGCATAAGGTATGCAACACGGGGATGTTGCAAGAGGTTATGCAGCAAATGGGAGGGGATTGTTGCAAGAGGTTATGCAACTTGGGGGCGGAGTTATCCCCCAAGTTGCAATGAACTCCCGCTGGGAGAGAAGTTGGGACGGCCTCACCCCCCAAAGGGGTATACCTAACCTAAGAGAGAGAGAGGAGAAGGAGAGAGGTGTTCGCTTGGCAGGAGCCAAGCGCTAAGACTTCACCTGAGCGGCCGCTGTCTTATAAGTTCCTAATCAGCCAGTTGGCTTAATCCGCCAGTTAGCTTAACTGACTGAGTTGCCAGATTGCGCTATTTATTTAATTAAAGCATATATTTAGGCTTAATCCGCCAGTTGACTTAAGGCGTAAATGGCTTGTTCACTGTTCAGGTGTACATTATTAAGGTTGAGTTGCCATATTGCACTATTTATTTAATTAAAGCATATATTCTGGCTTAACCATCCAGTTAACTTAGAATGCGTAAATGGCTTGTTCAGGTGTACATTATTAGGGCTGAGTTGCCAGATTGCGCTATTTATTTAATTAAAGCATATATTCCGCCAGTTGGCTTAACCAACCAGTTGACGTAGAGTTGGCTTAGAAATCCGTCAGCCGTTTCAGAAGGCAGACATTTGATATAATTAAATAATAATGTCGTTTACAACCAAAAGAATTAAATAAAACGCCATCACATCATTTTGTTTTTTTAGACGAATTATTGGAATCAATTTTACGAAATATATAGAAAATAAATATACAATCAAACGATGGAATATATATGATCAAAAAAATAAAATAAAAAATAATAATAGCATAAGAAATACGAACGAGGAATATATATATATATATATATATATATATATATATATATATATACACAGGGTGTCCATAAATTATTCACCTCATTATAAGCCTTAATAAATTCGTTATTATAGGAGCTATCTTAAAACGGTTTGCAGCAATTAATAACACAACTCAAGAAATTTTGTTTTAATTCAGTAAACCTCCACGTGAGCCCCATTGGTAGCACGCAGAACATCAAGGCGATAGATGATTTCGTTCCCAACATTAAGAAGCATGTCTTGCGTGATGGAAGCTAATGTCTCTTCAATCCGGTGTCTTAATTCTGTGATGTTATTAACCTTCTTTGCATATACTCTGTCCTTTGTGTAGCCCCAGACAGATGGAATGTCGCTTCATCACTGAAAACGACATTGTTCAAAAATGCTCATCTTCATCAATACGGTCAAGGATGTCAACAGCAAACTGTACCCGTTTGGGTTTGTCATTTGGTAGAAGTTTCTGCAAGTTTGCAATTTGTAGGCATAAAGTTTCAACCTCTTGTGAACCATTTTATGCACTGTTGAACGCAGTATTTGCAGTTCTCGGCTTGCTCGGCGGATGGATTTTGTAGGACTTCGGATAAACGCGTCCTGAATTCCTGCTATCTTATCTTTAGACACACTAGGCCTACCAGCTCCTTTCTGATGTAGCACACTGCCAGTTTCTTGAAATTGTTTCAACCATCGCTTGAGTGATTGCTTTGTTGGTGGAGTTTTCTGATATTCCTCCCGAAAACGTCTCTGTACAGTAATTGGAGATTTGGTTTCCCACATCCACAGCACACACATTGCTTTCTCTTTCACTGTCGCCATTGTGCCCCTAGTGGAAGTTCTGCGAAATAAAGAAAAAAATTTCTTGAGTTGTGTTATTAACTGCCGCAAACCGTTTTAAGATAGCTCCTATAATAACGAATTTATTAAGGCTTATAGTGGGGTGAATAATTTATGAACACCCTATATATATATATATATATATATATATATATATATATATATATATATATATAATAAAAAATATACAAAACGACGTAGTATAACCAGTATATTAGTACAGAAAAAAAAAAAATATATATATATATAGTTATATTAACTAATTAAATATAGTGAAAATAATAATATTGAAAATAAAACTAATAATATACAAAACGAAGGAGTATAATCAGCAACATATTAGTACAGAAAAAAATATATACACACAATTATATTGAAAATAAATATACATCAAAATACTTTATGTTCTTCGGCGCAAAACACTAAACTCACACGTGATCGAGTCTACAGTCACATCATTATTGCTTTGCACTACATGGTAAATACGGCCAAGCATTATTTCGCCGCTCAAGTTATACAGATACCTATACTCGATATAAATGACCTTCATATCGTTCAATACTATTTTTGTGCCCACTTTACATTCGGTTGGCAAGTTATCTTTAAACACGGCTAGAATACAATCAAAAGCACGCACAAAGAGGTCATCGTTAACCACAACATCATTATTAAATACAAGTTTATAAACACTCCTTTCCAATCGAGGGTTTTTTCTTACCGTCCCGAGCTTTTCAATCGTGAACTCTTCACTCTACATAGCGGCAATTGAAATAATCTTCCAAGTCGTAACGACAGCTACTCATTATATAGAGATACAACTCTTCAGGGTGAACAGTGTAGGCAAGCTCTGCCCTGTACCGCTCAAGTCCTTTGTACCAAAGTTCGGGATATTTCGAAGAGTCTAAACCTTTTAAATAAGCATCCAGCTCTAGACCATTCTCGCCTTGTTCATTCCTACATTCGATAAATCCGTCGAGCAGAGTGATGTATGCGTATTCAAGAACCGTGTCAAAATAAATCATATCCGTAACACGAACGTCTAATATAGGCTTCAGCTTGCGGAATCCGACGATTTCAAACATTCTGTCGAGGATGAAACGCTTCGCGTAGGGACAAGAACGTTATTATCAGATGCATTCTTCCATATCAGTCGTATATCAATGAATGGCTGATCGTTGTTTATACACAACGTGCCAACAACGGCATATGAGGGGGGCATCACTAATCTGTTCTCTTGTACCTACACTTGCAGGCATTTTATAACGGTCCTCACCCCGCTTCTCACTATCACGAAGACTCTATTCATCTCCTCAACACTTAAATAAGTAACATTACGTTTACCAGAGCTTGCTTGCCTACAAGTCGTTTCAAGTACATAGTTAATGGCACCGGTTTCACGCCCGAACACGCGCAATGACTTCGTCACGGACACATTGTACACGGCGTTGAGAATGCTTCTCAAAGGAAGTTCCATCATATTCGTACGTCCAGTCGGTTCAAGCTCTGAGATGACTATGAACCACAGGTGGGATCGGCTCGACGGACGGAGTGAGTCATGCCATAAACTGATGAAACGTGTACGAGTTTGTTCGAACTCGTGTATTTCGGAGGGGTGAGGTACACGGGTGGGCGACTCGACGGGAGGAGCGAGTTACACCATAAACTGCTGAAGCGTGTACGGGCTTGTTCGAATACTTGTGCCCCATTATACTGGGCAAACAATTTTTCCTCTTCATGAAGCAATACCGGTTTTAATGTTTTATCGGAATGCTCACCAGACGTTCATTTCCACAAACTAAACACATCTTATTCACATTCCGGTGCACTATTTGAGAGAAACATATGCCCATATTTTTCCTTTTTGTTTAACAAACGATATTCGTCTCTAAAGTCTGTTAAAAACTCGCACAGACCATTAGCCACAACCTCACTACAAGCCTCATGATATATATTAATATAGTAGTAAAAATACTTAAGATTCTCCATAATGACAAGATTTACATTCTCAACCGTAGGGTACGAGTACTCGGTATGATGTAATATGACATAATATCGCTTGTCACCACTCATCAACAAGACTCACTAACCATAACCGTTTCTTATCTTATGAACGTGTTGTTTCTTCTACTTCCCGGTATATGTGAGCTTTTATAAAGGTTAGGTCTACAACATACTTAAATACATCGCTTGTACTACGAAATCCTACAATGCCCTCGCTAGAATAGCCGTAGAGTATTTGAACATCTTGTTTCATCGCACGGTTCAATGTAGTCTTAAAAGTGTCAAAGGAGGGTGGAATAGGGAGTTTTTCAGTATCCACCACATCTTCGCACTTTGCCGAATACCACTTCATAAACGTTGAACAGGCAATATTAAAGGTAGCTATTACTATTTTTCGTCTACGTGAGAAAATACACCTCTGAGCTCAAGGATTTGCAGAGGTCAACTGAGCACGCAGGGTAGAGATATGCTCAGGTAGTGGCAGGAGTCACGTGACCGATCTTACAGTGGCCGGAGCTTATGAATGTACACACGCACGCACGCAAAGGAGAAAATGAAACCTTAATTGAAGCAAATATACATAATAAATAAACATATCGTTAACAATACACATATTTATAGAGTCAAGGATTAAGGTATGCAAAGGGTACGGTATCATAGGTACAAAGCACCTGGTAACGCTTCTATAGGTGTTACGGCATACCTTCGTGCCCCTAAGTTCCTTCACACACCCCAATTTCTGCGCCCGAAAATTGTGGGTCCCCACAGTCAGTTGGGTGGCTGGTCGCCCTCATCTTCCAAGCACACTAGATCCTTCAACGAGTCAAAGTTAACGACTCGACGGTTCGCATGGTTAAGCGTGATACCCTTAGCCTTCACGATATACTTCATATCATCCCCCACTCTCACCCGTACCCCATAGGTTTTTGACCGAAATGAGTCTACGTATGCACCATCACCATACTCATCCTTGATCTCGTCAGTTAGCTCTCCGAGGAATTCCCCAATAGCAGGCGTATATTCACCCTCCCTCGCTGTGAATATCACGCTATCTATGTCAGCGTACAGCACCCTCCGCCCAAGAGAGTGCAGTAGTCCCCAAAGCTTGATGTGGGCGTAGGCCGTTGTGAAGCTGGCTACAGGTATGTTTGTAACCCGTGAGATATCCGTGGCCAGTTCGGTAATGTTGTACTTTATTATGTAAGTATTACCTACATTCACGATCTCCATAACCTCTTCATCGGAGCGTTGGCATAATCCCAGACTTCACTATAACTTTGTGCCAAATGAACGTTCCCTTTGCCAGTATTCTGTGCAAATTTCCCCCAAAAACCTTTTAGACACAACTTTGCACTGAAGCGCTTGCCAGGATTCTTAACAATTTGGGAACGGTCAAGCTGCATACCTTCATGGGCACCGTAACGCTGAATATAAGCCGTTTTTTCATCTTCGGTATCAACCCCTCGCGGATATCCCGATGCTTCTACCTTATCCTTCAAAAAAGCGTTTATATATGGCGTGAAAAGGTTGGGTAGCTTCTGAAACCTCCACACCTCCTTATGTACCTTCAATATTCTGTACCCATGGCGAACGGCTAGGGCCAGCTCAGGGCTTGTATATACACCTCTGATCTTACGCTGGTTGGATGTATGGTTACAATCACCGTTGTTCTCCTCTGCGCACTTCACGCACAGGGGAAACATGAGCTTGTGATCTATAGCGACGGGTAAGATCGGCATCCATAAATCGCGAGGGGGGAGCACGTCTACGAAAGAGAGTCCAAAGTAGCGCTCATTCAAGTTAGCTGAAAACTCCTCGATGGTTGGTATGATGAGACCCACCAGTTTTTCAGGCGCACCTACGGGGTACGGATTGTTCTTCATCACGTAGGGGTATAAAGAGCAGAAGTCGTAGTAATGGAGTTTCACTCCCGCCGTAGGCAGAAAGTATAGCTTGAACGGGTTTGTACGCCCTCAAACAAGCTGTCACCACATTTGAGGGAGTCCAGCACTATTGAACGTTTGATGGCCCTTATTTCTTCACGGTACTGGTTATCTTTTTCCATCCGTGCATCATACTCATGCTCCCACACGATCTTGTGAGTGAACTGGGAGCCTATAAGTTGATCGCGGTTACGGGTCCATGCGAGGCTGTCGGCGCGGGGATCTTCCATGGAAATCCCCTGTGATGGCACACTCAACGCGCGGGCATCCATGCCACCAGCAGCTGTGAAAAGAATACACAGTCTTCTCACCAGTGGTTGGATCCTCACTTAGGCCATCAACCCAAAAAACACGACCATTGACCTTAATGGGTACTTCACCCGTGTTGCGGGCATGCTTTATGTATACCCCAGTCTGTTGCTGTAGGTGTATGAGCCAGTAAATAGCCTTGTGCCCATAACTGCGGGGGATGTTTCTGTGAATGACTGCTAAGGTGTCTTTAAGCATGAAGTTATTCTTGAACACTGTAAAACATAATGAGGCGATCGTGGTCGCGACTTGCATCGGATCGCATTTGAAATGGGTTATGTACATCCTTCTAAAGGCCTGGAAACATACCCTAAGCACACGCACATCATTCACGCAATAACGTTCACATTCATCAGCTATATTGTATGGACTAGCTTCATTAAAACTGTTGTAGTAGCTGTCAAAATCTTCACGCTCACTATCACTCATGTTGGTGTAGTTAAAGTAATGTTTGGGTGGAGGTAGTCCTACGTAATTTAAAGTTTCGTTAGTGAGGAATGTGTAAGGGAAATACCCTTTTGAAACCAGCGGCTACGCCCATGACCTTGGGTAGCTTTGCTAATTTGCAAGGTGTGAACGGCATGGTGTCTTTAAACTGTACATTACTTCTTATCTGCATCTGTACTTGTTTGTTGCCTCTTTTCAAGGGATCACCTGTAAATATTGCAGACGACTCGTGTTCAAGCAACTCCTTATAAAGGAACTGTGTGTCAAATTTCGCCCCGTTATGGGCAAGAATATTCACAGTCATTTTTTTGAACTTGTCCGCTAATTTGACAATATAGTGTGGAAAATTTGGAGTACCGAAATGGAAGACCCAACTAATCTTGGATAAGCCATATTGACATTAAAAAAAATAATAACAATAAAAAATATATCAGGAGAGCTTGAACTCTTGCTGAGAAAAATTAAAAAGACACCAACGAAGAAATAAATATGGGATGAAAAGAAAAAAAGATCCCATAGCTAGAAATAGCAACACGGTTTTGGGAAGAAGAAGAAAAAGACCGGGATAAGCTGAATAAGCAGAATAATAGGGAGGACGAGGCGCGAGACGAAAGAAGCCGGAATAAAAATGTTCATTATTGGTGTCAAGAAATAAAACTTATATTAAAACTTCAAGGTAAGAAGTTCATAAATTTCCCTTCGGTTATTAAATTTAGGTTAAATAAGCTGACGTTTCAGCTGTAATTGTTTAACAAAAGAGTATGGAAGTCCTGTTTATGGACAAATAGTTAGGCTGGTTCATCTTTGGCCTAGGTCTTCCATCTCCAACGTAGCCTAGGTTGTACCTAGCCCATTCTGGTTGGAGCAGGACCTATTTTTTCCATATCTATAATGGTGGCCCGTGTGGGGAAGGGTTATTTGCTGTGAAAACCTTAACCTTGAATAAAATAAAATAAATTAAAACAAACAAAAAAAAAATAAAATTACGCCTTATCAAACATTTTGACATCTGAACAGAATTTATTCCATGTTTGGCTTTTTCAAATATTACTACATATAAATAATAATAAATTACGAAGCCTTAACTAAAAATAAAAATAAGAAATAATTCAAATACTTCAAAACTTATCATTTGGTCATAAATGTGGTAAAATTCTAGAATAAGGGTAATCCGAAGCCTAGCCTATTTAACCAAAATAAAGCTTAACTATTGTATACATAATATAAAATAAAGCTTGTTTATAGAGTTGAAAGGGTTTTAGGATTTTGGGGACTTATTTTTGGAAAAATAAAATAAACAAAATATGGCTGAATGTGAAGCAGTTGAGGCAAAGATTAAATCATTAAAAAGGAAGAGATCAGCAAGGAAGGGAGTCATTACCAGGCTTTTAACTAGCTTTAATAGCAAAGAAAATCCAAATAAAAGGGATTATGATACTATTTTGGGTGGTTTAAATAGAATTAAACAGGAAATAATAATTATAGACGAGGAAATTGTTACAGAAACTGATGGGCTAAATGTTGGTGAAGACACATACACAGCACTTTTGTGTGAACAAGAACAGAATATTTTTGAAATAGATTCTCACATAAATGAATTATATGCTGCTTTAGATAATCTACCAAATAATTTAGAAGCTACAAATCAAAGTTTGATCGAGGCCTTCAGAAATGTATCCATTTCTAATGATGACAATAAACAACTAAAAGCCAAGTTACCAACATTACAAGTACCAATATTTGAGGGTGATCGAACAAAATTTCAGTCTTTTCTGGAAAAATTTGATAGTTTAATTGGCGACAAAGTTTACACTGGGCAACACGTATTTTATTGAATGATATCTGACACTTGATTCTAGGTAATTTGGGTGCGCTGAATACGAATTTCAACTCGGTTTGGCTCTATCAGGTCCTGATTCTTGTCGACAGCCTATGTGCCATTTTCCAGATTTTTCAAATTAGGACTAAAAAATTAAGTCATGTGTTAAATTTTTTTTTCAAGTTTCATGAATACAAGCAGTTCAAACTACAGTAAAATTACATTATAACGATAGAAATGACTTAAAATAAAAAAAACAAACAGATATGAAGCTTTCACTGTGGCAAAAATTTTCTTTTGTAAGACTTTCTAGCGTATTTGCTTGTTGATGGCAGGTCTCTTTTCAAGCACCAGCAGTAATCAGCCATCATGTGGGAATCCCAGCGGCCTTGGTACCGTTCCTCCATAATTTTTATATCTTGGTGGAATCTCTCCCCTTGTTCGTCACTTACATCACCTAAATTACTTGGAAATTGGTCAAGATGGCTATTCAAAAAATGCATTTTTATGCTCATATTGCAACCTAACTCTTTGTAGTCCCTTAAAAGTTTTTTTACGATTTCTTCGTAGTTATCTGCCCTATAATTGCCTAAAAAGTTTTGTATCAAGTCCACGAATGAGAACCAGCCATTTTTTTCGTGTTCATTCATGACATTAGGAAAATTGCTGTCTTTAATCATTGTTCTTATTTGTGGACCGTCGAAAATTCCCGCCTTGATTTTTTCATAACTTAAACTTGGAAATTTTGAAGTTATGTATTTGAAACATTCGCCGTTCGTATCTAAAGCTTTTACATATTGTTTAATGAGGCCTAGTTTTATATGCAGAGGAGGAAATATGATTTTATCTCTGCTCACTGAAGGTGGATTAATTACGTTTTTTTCTCCGACAGTAAGTGATGTTCGTGCTGGCCAGATTTGTTTGAAATAATGTTCTTCCTTGGCTCTGCTGTCCCATAAGCAAAGGAAGCAGGGATATTTAGTAAGGTGGAGTGAAAATATCATTTTTGGATTTTTAATTTACTTGAGGTGGAAAAGTTGCCAATGGGCTTTAGAAACAAGCATGTGAAATTATAATACAATTGAAGCATTGCTTGATTGACCACCAGCGATTTTAATATATGGCATATTTCATGTTTTAACGATCGCTTTGCCCATCAGGAGTCATCCAAGATGCTGGTCTTTCATCCATGTTTATGCAAATAATTAACAGCTTAGTTTGCTGTAGAGTGTGTTATTGCATACTTGAGGTTGACATTTAAGATTACAACATGTGTGGAATGTAAATTAATGGCAATTACAGAGGGTGGCCAAATTATTAGAGCTGATGTGAGTAAGTGAGATAAGAAAGAGTTTAGTTAACCATACATTGATTTAATGCTAGTTTCAGTGATGGTAGTGATTTGGTGCGATAACATATGCAGTCCGTGAGTCAGAGGGGATGGGAGATTGGGAGTGGGGGGAGAGTGAGTAATATGCAAAGCGCGGCTGCTCCGCCAAGCTCAGTGCACATGTGGCAGTGAGAATTGAAGGTTATTTGTGCTGTTATCATCATTTTTTCGTGAAACTTGATATTAAAAGTAAGTTAATTACATATTGAGATCTGTTTATAGGTGTTTGACAAGTGAGTGTGACAGTATTAATTTGATATTTCTTTTTCTTGCAGAAATTCTTTAATAGTCTTACATTGCTTACAATTTATAATAATTGTTTTTTTTTTCAGAATGGAAATTATTACGAGGGAGAAGGCGGCATGTGTGATTTTTGGCGCGCCACGCGAGATACCCACAAATGTTCTTCCCACCTACGCTGATGTTATGAAGGCTTACATCCATACAAGACAACAGCTGACAACGAAGAATAACAAATATCCACCGTTCGCCGAAGTATCAAAAAAAGTTTGCGTTGATGTTGAACTTGTTTGGGAGAAAGCGTCTCTTCCGACCGTGACGCACGGACGAGTGATTGAAACGCTCAGACCGTACAACGAGAAATACAAGAAAATCTTGAAACCATACAAGGCTCGGAAGGACAACGACAACTACAAGCAACAACTTGAACAGTTCAGAGAAGACGCAGATAAACTCTTCGACATTAGCAAATGCAAATGTGTAGATTTCGTCATGAGCTGTAAGTGCGAAAGAGCGGACAAAGTACCACTCAAAGAAAGAAAGTTTCTAGAGGACCAGAGAGGAGCCAGAAAGATGATTATAGGAGGCATCGATTTGGTGGAAACAACAAAGCTACAGAAGAAAATATCCAGGAAAGTCTGTGAATCGAGAAGACACAGCATTCACCAAGAACAATCGAAGCAGCAATGCAATTCTGGAAGCTACAACGAGGAAGACAAGGACGACGACACCGACAACAGCGACGAAGAATACACCCTATCTAAGTCACACTGTAAACCTGATCTATCGACACTGGAGAGTAAACGTCAAAGAATGACGATGACTGTACGATTACCATGTTTGGCTAAAGCGTGCGATAGAACGGGCGTCTCAGATCGAGCAGCAGCCGTTATTGCCTCATCCGTGCTACAAGACATTGGAATTGTGTCTACAAATGACACCTCCAAAGTCATTGATCGTAGTAAAATTCGCCGAGAAAGAAGTAGAACTCGTCAAGAACTGACAAAACTAGACAGCAGTATGACAGACTTGCCTGGATTGTACTTCGACGGTCGAAAGGATAGAACGATGAAAAATGTACGAGACGCCGCAGGACATGGCCACCGGGACAGAGATACAGAAGAGCACGTCAGCATTATTTGTGAACCAGGTTCATCGTACTTTGGCCACGTGACGCCGTCAAGTGGATCAAGCAAGGCGATTTCCAAAGTAATCTTTGAATGCTTGGCTGCGCGAAGTGTGGATCTCGACAGTGTGAAAGTCGTCGGATGCGACGGAACCGCTGTCAACACTGGACATAATGGCGGAGTTATTCGGCAGCTTGAGGAATTACTACAAAAACCGCTGCAATGGCTCGTGTGCTTATTACATGCTAACGAGCTCCCCCTGCGACACCTGTTTCAGCATTTAGATGGAGCAACTACAGGACCTAAGTGCTTCTCAGGACCGATAGGGAAATCTCTCACAGCATGCACGGAACTCCATATAACATCGTATGAACCTATATCTCCATTACAGCCACTGCCGCATGTTGACGTGAAGGACCTGAGCACTGACCAGCAGTACCTGTGGCAGATGTGTCAAGCTGTCAGTGAAGGACACTGTCCCTGTGATCTAGCATTGCGAAAACCGGGACCATTGAACCACTCGCGATGGTTGACAACTGCCAACAGAATCCTCCGCCTCTATGTTGGCCTCGATGCACCATCCAACAACATCAAAACTCTTGTCACATTCATCATCCGGGTCTACGCCCCAACATGGTTCGCCATCAAGACGCAGCCATCATGCAAAGAAAGGAGCCAAACATCTGCACGGGATGATGGTGAGAACACGGTACCTCAGCTCCTCTCTAAAGAAAGTCGTCGACCCGGTGATTCGGCGAAACGGCTTCTGCGGACACCCCGAGAACGTGCTATTAGCCATGATCACAGATGAGCGACCACATATAAGGGAACTCGGACTCAGAAGAATCATGAAGGCAAGATCACATGTGTCTGCAAACAAAATCCGCAGGTTTCGAGTGCCACCGCTCAACCTCGACGCGACCGAATACCAGGACATGGTCGATTGGCAGACTTTGACCGTGACGGAGCCTCCTGTTACGATGGATATGACGGACAACGAATTGAACGACATGATCTCTGCTCAAATTTCACCAAGTGTCCTCTTCCCTCGCTTCCCTTGTCACACACAGGCGGTGGAAAGATGCGTGAACCTAGTTACCGAAGCTTCAGCCGCTGTGTGTGGCGAGACGTCCCGCCATGGATTTATTCGGGCTCGCGTCGCTTCTCGGCAGCTTATGCCGAAACTTGAGTCTAAACGTGACTATCAATTCTGAATTAACCATGCATGCATAACTCAGACTCTATCGTTAGCATAATAGTGTGCCAAAATAACTAAAAATATATAGTCTGATGTTTACTCGTATTTTAGGTATTTTTGTGTAAAATCGTATATTATTGTAAACTTATAACGTCTGGTGGTCGATCAAAAGATTGTCTGATTTTAATAAACTTTTTTGCATATTGTTCTATTAGTCCATTGGCAACTTTTAAAACCTCAAGTAAGTTAAAATTCACAAAAAAAAATTTTTGGGCCATTTTCACTCCACCCTAATATTTAGTATACCCTCCTTGTTGTCCTAGCAGAAAATTAACCATTTTTAAGTCAACACATATGATCCACTCGTGCTCCCTATATTTGATAAGATTTAAAACCTTTTCTATATGTTCATACTTTTCTTTTAATTTTGTTGAGTGCCCAATCGGTATCGAGCCGTATAGATTGCCATTATGCAACAACACACACTTAAGACTTCTTTTCGAACTGTCTAAAAACAAGCGCCAATCATTTGCATCGTAAGACTCAACCCCCATCTTCTTTAACAAACCAACTATGTCGCAGCAATATACTAAACTATCCTCTGTTCTAAAATATTTAACAAGTTCTTCTTCTCTTTTTCTGTAAAATGAAATGTATGTGTTTGAAGTAAGCAAGTTTTTCTCTTTAAGTCTTGAAGCTAAAATTTCCGCAGCCTTTTTTGGCAAATTTAGATCCCTTACAAGATCATTCAACTCGGCCTGGTTAAACTTTTGCGGATCGTTTTGACTTTCAAATACGCTGGGGTCAAAATCGGTGTCTGACTCCTCAAAGTGCATAACAATATTTTCAGGAACATCTTCAACTAATTCTTGAGTTGGCAGACCCTTAAATTTTGGAATGGGGATCTCATTTGAATGTAGCACAGGTCGTATCGCGGTGTCGAAATTTGGGTACTCGATACAATGTTTATTTTTCTTAGTGAAGCCCGAAGTCTTGACAAAGCAAAGGTAGCAATCGGTCTCGTGGTTAGTAGGCTCTCGCCACACTTGATATGGAAAAAAAATTGTAAAGCGTTAACAAAAGCGACGAGACTTGTTTTTATGAATTTTATCAAAAGTTATCACCCAAACATTTAACATTTCTATGTGTTTCAACCTTATGCAATATTTGAGATTCTTATAAACATTTTCTGTAATTTTTTGTTTATGTACCTAAGTTACAATTACATTTAGGTAAGTTACAGTATACTAGTGATTAAATTACGTAGTTTTATGAAATCATAAACTTACCATCGGAACTCCAAAAGGTATTTTTGAATCCGAACCCTTCGTCCAATGTCGCAGTCTTTCAATGCATATAGTGCAGGCTTTATGTGGAGCCCACGATTTATCTTGGTCCCCCAGTTTTATGCCAAAATAAGCTAAGTAAGCTCTTTTTACGAAGTCAGTTATATTTGCTCGTTGATGTGGAAGTGTAAAATGTCCACATATATAACAGAAGGAATCAGGGTTGCTTTTGCATTTGAACTTTCTAGTGCTTGATGACATATTGCTTGATTGTTCTGCCAATTTGTAAAGGTATTTAAAGCCCTTAATTCATATAAATTTAAGAAAATCTGAAATATAAACACAAAAATTAGTTTAAATAGGTACTTATTATGAAATAGGTACTTACAATCTATGAAATTAAACTAGAAACACGGATGAGTAGGTACAATATAAATTACGTCTAATTAAATCAACTATATTAAATCACGATGACAAAATTACTCACTAAATCATATGCCAATTCAAAATTATGTTAATGCCCAAACTTAATTAACTAACTCAACTGACTGACTGACTGACTGACTGATTGAATTGACTGATTAACTCTGGAAACGAGTCGCTTTTATATATTTTAGTTGTCCCTCTAGAATACTCTACAGAGAACAGGAACGCTCGAGAAAATTTTAGAATTCTATGATATTTTTAGCTTAATTTACTAATATTAAAATGGGTTAAAAATGACAAAATTAAAAATATTTTTAGGGTGTTACATATAAAAATATACATAATACAACAATACCATAACAATAGGTACAAATACCTAGATAAAAACCTAGTTGCATAATGTGTAACTGCAAAAAGACTTAGCGAGTATTGAGAAAAAAACCTTTTTATGAATACGACGAAAGAGGAGGGGTGTTGAGCAAAATCAGGACCTGATAGAGCAAAACCGAGTAAAAATTCGTGCTCAGCGCACCCAAATTACCTAGAACTAACTGTCAAATCTAATTCAATAGACAAAAAGTTGAAATTTGTTCCCCAGTGTTATATATCTGATGTTGACAAATTCAGTTATCTGCTTAATTATTTAAAGGGCCCAGCCCTAAAACTGGTTGATGCCTTACCGGCAATGGCAGTTCGTATAAAATAGCTCTCAAATTACTAGAAAGAAATTTCCTAAATAAAAAGAAATAGTAAATGATTTAGCAATAAAATTAAAAAATATAAAACCAGCCAAGGATAACCATCAGGATCTGTACAATTTCTATTGTGAAATTGAATGCATGTTAGGTCATCTACAAAATAATGATAGATCTAGAGAAATCAGCATGGTTTATCCAAGCCATAATATTTGATTGTTTACCTACCCAAATTAGGGATATTTTCCAAAGAATAACGGGAAATACATACCCTACCCTTGTGAAATAAGGAATGAATTTCCAAATGTTTTGTCAATGTACAAATCTTCAAAGATTGATTCACAAACAAAGATTGATTCACAAATAAACCAAACAAAGAAAATTCAAACAAAACCAAACCAACAACAACAACAAAAAGACAAATCAGAACAAAAAGTGATAGGTCTAACTCCTACACAAAATTTTAATGTTACGACAGAATTTGTACGTAAGTGTAAATTTTGTTCGGCTGATGATCACTATAGCACACGATGTACTAAATATGTAGACTTAGAATCCCGGATAAATAGGTGTTCTCAGTTAAACCTTTGTACTAAATGCACAGCTGCAGGACATACTAACAAAGACTGCAAAACAAAAATAAGATTCAAATGTGTTAATTGTGGAAGTTTAAATCATGTCTCTTGTCTTTGTGATTCATTTAAAAATTCAAATAAACAAAACCAAAGAAAAATGAAAAAACATTTAATGGACATATATCAATAAATAATGTCAATAAAAATTCTAGTGTACTCCTACCTACAATAACCTTGGATTTAAAAAATAAAAAGGTGGGACAACTCCTATAAGATGTCTAATAGATTCTTGTTCCCAACAAACATTTGTAGATCAATCATTAGTTAATCAATTAGGCCTACAAACTCATAAAAATGAACAAGAATTGTGTATAACATCATTTGTCAAAGAAAATGAACAGAAAGAAAAATATAGTACAGTCAATTTAGATCTGGATATACCCACAGAGAATAAAACAACAAACATAGAAGCAGTAGTCATTGAACAAGTTGGTCAACAAAAATTTAAAATACCAAATTTAAAACAAGTAATACAACAACTTAAAAAGCAATATAAAATTGCAGATAGAAATTTAAATGATGATACAATAGATAATGTTCAAATGTTAATTGGAGCTGATTATATTCACTTAATTCAGAAGGGCATAGTCAGAATAGGAGATGGGATTGCTCTAGATACTCACTGGGGTATAGCTCCACTGGGACACATAGATAAATATAAAATAACAATGAAAAATAAAAATATATGACTAACAAACTTGCCCTATTATGACAAGGTCTTACACAACTCAAATAATGACATAAATACTGAAATATTAAATAAATCATTAACAACTGAAGAATTAGATAAAGGTGTACAACAGCTCTGGCTATTAGAGTCAGTGGGGGTGCAAGATGGTGATCATACAGATGAAAATCAATTAATGGCTGAAAATTTTGAAAACACCATCATGTATGAAAATGGCCATTATTCAATTGAACTACCTTGGAAGATCAATAGTCCAAAATTAAATGATAATCTAAAGGTAGCTAAAGGTCATCTCTATAATTTGATGAAAGATTAAAAAATGACAAGAGAATTAAAATGTATGATGATGTTTTCAAGGACCAGTTAGAAAAAGGCTTCATTGAAGAAGTTAAAGATCACCCCTTTAAAAAAGACAACTGCCATTATCTTACTCACACAGGAGTCTATAGAAAGGATGCACCCACAACAAAACTTAGAGTTGTGTATAACTGTAGTCTTAAAGATGGCAATAAGCATAGCTTGAATGACTGTCTCATAGAGGGGCCTAATCTTATTTCAGACCTTGTAAAAATCCTTCTAAGATTTAGATTAGATGACTATGCAGTTCAAAGTGATATAAGCAAAGCTTTTTTGAGAATTCATCTGAAAAATAACTATGACAAAGATCAACTAAGATTCTTGTGGTTTAATGATCCATATGACTTAAATAAAGGGTTTAAAACATTTAAATTTAATGTGGTTTTGTTTGGAGCAAATGCAAGTCCTAGTTTACTGGCTTTAACCATCAAACATCACTTAAATTTGTATGATGAAAATGATTTAACTGTTCAGTTCTTGAAAGATCACTTCTATGTAGATAACCTTGTAGGATCAACCAAAACAGAGTCAGAATTAAATGAAGTTTACATAAAAGCAGATAAAATAATGAAAGAAGGTAATTTTGAATTAAGAGAGTGGATCACAAATAATGAGAGACTAAATCAAAAAATAAAATCAGAAGACAAAGGATTAACAGAACCAACAAACAGGGTGAAAACATTAGGCATGATCTGGGATTTGAACTCAGATTCTAAAGTTCATGATTCACTCTGCACAAAAGGCTACACCTTAGATACAACAGCTAACACAAAAAGAAAGATCTTATCCGAAAGTTCAAAAATATTTGATCCTATGGGTTTACTCCTTCCTTCTACTATCAGATCCAGGGTTCTTTTACAAGAATTTTGGAAACAGAAAGTAGACTGGGATGATCCTATAACCAATAAACAACAAGATAGCTGGAAAAGGTTAGCTAAAGATCTCAATAAACTACAAAACATCCTTGCATGTATTTGGTGATGCCAGTGAAAAGGTGTATGGCTGTTGCGCTTACCTTGTAGGTGAGGATGGCAGCCATTTGATCTATGCCAAGGGGAAAGTAACACCCTTAAAACAAAAGAAAACTATTCCTCAGCTTGAACTACTTGCGGGTTATCTAGCTGTAAAAATAACAGTATTTCTCCATGAAGTCTATATGATGTAAACATCACAACTACATATATTTGGCTTGACAGTCAAATCTGCTTGGCATGGATCAACTCTGATGAGTTAAACTCAAAAAACATCTTTGTCCGTAACAGATTAAGAGACATTAAAGAAGCTAGACAAAATTTGGACATAACCTTCAGATACATTCCAAAAAAAAATCCTGCAGACTTTCTACAAGAGGATTATCCTGTAAATTACTAAAATCCAACAAAAATTGGTTTCATGGACCTGAATTCATTCAGGATGAAACAATGTGGCCAGCAGAACAAATTAATGTAAACTTAACATGATAACCACAAATAAAGTTGAGCCACTATTAGATTATAACATTATTCTGACTTTGGCAAACTTGTAAGGGTAACATCTTACTGTCTCAGATTCATTCACAACTGTTTAAAGAAAATAAATAAACAAAGAAATAATGATAATGAAATGTATACAAGTCTAGCTACCAAATATTGGATTAACCACATACAACAAACAGAATACAAAAATGAAATAGATTTTTAACAATTGGTAAACAAATGAACAAAGTACCCTCTGTGGTAATAAACTTGAATCTTTACATTGACAAAGATGGCTTATTAAGATGTAAGGGTAGATTAAACAAATCACAAATCACATATAACAGTAAACAACCCCTTCTTCTTCCTAGGTTCCATCACATTACAACCCTAATTATTAGAGAGAAACACAATGAACTTTATCACATGGGCGTTCCACAAACATTAAATGCCATTAGAAAGTTGTATTGGATACCCAAAGGCAGAATGACTGTAAAGACAGTTTTGAATAACTGTGTCACCTGCAAAAGGATTCATTCCAGATCTTTCAGGAAGACCAATCCTCCTGATTTGCCAACAGAGAGAGTCACCTTTAATAGGCCTTTTGAAACAGTTGGCATAGACTATACAGGAAGTTTGACTGTTGGTCTGGGAACAACAGAACAAAAAATGTACATCATACTTTACACATGTTCATCTTCTAGAGCAGTCAGCTTAGACATAGTGAGTGATCTCTCCGCAGAATCATTTGTCTATAGCTTTAGAAGATTTTGTGCTAAGCATTCTGTACCCAAAATTGTTTGGACAGATAATGCAACCTATTTCAAGGCTGGTGAAAACCAAATAAATGACATATTACAAAATTCACATACCATAACATATCTACAAAATAACAAAATAAAATGGAAATACATCCCTGTTGCATCACCATGGTATGGAGCAATCTGGGAAAGGAATATCCAAACAATAAAGAATTGCCTAAAGAAATCAATAGGTAAAAAACAAATTGAATTCTTTGAACTTCTCACTCTCATTAGTGAAATTGAGAATGTTGTCAATAACAGACCTCTTACTTATGTAGGGGATAATATTAATGATGTAGAGCCTCTCACCCCAAATCATTTGATTAAGGGAGAAGTCATTAACCTTCTACCTGATTACAATATCTCCTTGGATGATCCACCTTGGAGTGATAATAATCATGATTTGCAAAATAGATTATCACAAATAACAAATATAAAAACAAAATTTAAAAAGCAATGGAGTGATGAATACCTTGTTGGGTTGAGAGAAAGACATAAATATATACAAAACAAAGACTGGGTTAATAAAATAGGGTAGGAGATGTAGTTCTAATTAGACAAAATACACCAAGACAGTGTTGGCCATTAGGTAGAGTTTTAGAACTAAAAACTGGGGAAGATGGATTAACCAGGGTTGTAAAACTTAAAACTGCTTCAGGTGAAACTATAAGAGATGTATCACTCTTATACCCCCTAGAAGTAGGACCAACTACTGTTAACAAAAATGATCATGATGAATCTATAATAGATTCTGATGATGATCAAAATTTGACCCAAACTATACCAAACCTAACCTGTTCAATAAATGATGTAACTAGTCCTACTACTACAATAACCTATACCACAAATAGTAGACCACAACGTTCAACTGCTCTACGAGCTAGGCAGATGTTACAACAAAAGATAAGGGCTGGAGTATTGTAATATTTCCTATGGAAAATAAACTAAAATGCAACACCCTTTCATTTTGAAAGGGTGAGGACTTTATAAAATGCTACACTTTTTATATTAAAAAGTGAGGAAAAACAAAAATGGAATAACAAATAAAACATAAATATAGGTAATCTAAGATGGGTTAACAAATATTAAAGAAAAAATTGGGTTTCACATGCAATTTTTCCTTTCTGGCTGGCCCCAATGTATGGAAAATTTGGGAGTACCGAAATGGAAGACCCACCTAATCTTGGATAAGCCATATTGACATTAAAAAAAATAATAAAAAAAATAACTCAGAAGGAGAACATGAACTCTTGCTGAGAAAAATTAAAAAGACACCAACGAAGAAACAAATATGGGATGAAAAAAAAAAGATCCCATAGCTAGAAATAGCAACACGGTTTTGGAAGAAGAAGAAAAAGATCGGGATAAGCTGAATAAGCAGAATAATAGAGGACGAGGAGCGCGAGACGAAAAAGCCGGAATAAAAATGTTTTATTGGTGTCAAGACTTATATTAAAACTTCAAGGTAAGAAGTTCATAAATTTCCCTTCGGTTATTAAATTTAGGTTAAATAAGCTGACATTTCAGCTGTAATTGTTTAACAAAAGAGTATGGAAGTCCTGTTTATGGACAAATAGTTAGGCTGGTTCATCTTTGGCCTAGGTCTTCCATCTCCAACGTAGCCTAGGTTGTACCTAGCCCATTCTGGTTGGAGCAGGACCTATTTTTTCCATAATAGGATACAAAGAGTTTCACAGGGCTCCCGCGTGCAGTCGTTTTAAAAACGTTTGTCCGTTTTCCACATTTGTGACACTCGCCACACTCGATTTCCATGTACTCATCACAGATAGTCTGACTTACGAGTAAATGTGGAATAACCTCTTTCGTTTCAGTGTTCGTGTAAGTTTCTATATCGTAGTACACGGTTATACAATGGCTATTTTTAGGCTTAGCATCTTTCATATAACATACATGCTTCACTCCATCCACCTTATATTTTTCATGACATGTAGAACAGTGAATTTCATCGCATTTATGTTTGAAATTCCCCCAGTTAGTCATCATGTGAAACATACTGCACTTACAAATCCTTATTTTCCTGCAAGTGCCAATTGATGTATGGAGTTCAAAGCATTTATTATTGAAAAATGTACGTCTACACACATTACATTCCCCCTTCTCGTTTCAACTACACGACTTTCACATTTGGGGCTTTTACATTGCTCACATACCATGTAGCAATCCTTACATGTTTCACGATATCATCTGCAAACTCGAGACATCCCTTACACAAATCATGATGCCTTCCATATTTTCGACCTTTATCATAACTAGCGTAGAGAGCCCTTATGTTACGGATGGGGAGATACGATGTTCCTGACAATCCTAAAATAAGTAGAGGTCTTGTACGATCTCTCACGCAGCTTTTAAAAACATACACAGTCCTACGACCATCATCCATTCCAAATACAACTATACGCGCATTCATTTCCTGCTCGGCCCTTCTCAGTTCTTCAGGACCCATATTACACTCAAACTCAAGCTTACAATCTGAAGCCAGTTTACGAGCACGCTGCACAACCGTACGCAGCCAAATTTTTTGCGTCCATGTATTTAGCACAGTGAACATATGAGCTAAGACTATTGCTATAAAGCCGCAACCACGATCGACGTTTAAATGCTTTCTGTAAATAACCGGAGAATTGAAATTAAGAGTATATGGTGTGGCACTATGACCCGCAACCCGGAATACTCTGTCAATATCTACCATGAAGTTGTCCATATTGAAGGCTGTACTACTTTGCGAGGCCTGCATTATTAAGGTAGGTTGATTTTCCGCATTTTTTTAGATATCGACTTTGGACTAGTCGAGATAGTCAGGGCTTAATATGATAATAACTGACAAAAACTTTTAGATCCCTAGCTTTAACCGTGTTTTGAGGAAACCGTTTCAAAAATCGTCAAAAAATCGTACCGAAAAATACCGCATTTTCGCAATTTTCGGCCGAAAAAAACATGCTATTTTCATAAAAAAATCCTGAAAAAAGTTACAATTTTATTGAAAAAAAATAAAAAGAACATGTACAGAGTCAAATAGACACATTTAGATCCCAAGATCATCATAATTTTCACTGTAAGAGCCCTAAGAAGCAAAGGAAGGCCTTATCTGGCGGCTTCGGGCTTTGGCCAGAATGTGTTTGTGCCTTGATTCGAGTCCATAAACAGTATGAGAAGCTTCAGATGTTAGCTTCACGGCCCTTTCAACACTCTGAGAATGTGAAGGCAGATCAGGCAGCTCCAGCTTGGTGCCATTCAGCAATGCTTCTTGAAGCTCCTGGTCAGAAAAGTCTTCTGTGAGAGCAGGTTCACAGATGCCACTTTGAGAAAGGTTGATTAGTTCTGACCAGTGGGTAGCTTCAATGTTGATGGCTGTGATCTTCTTCAGCCTCTTCTTGGCTGGCTTCCCACTTCTGAAAGAATAATAATTAATTTATTTTTTATTCCAGTTTAAGATTTAATCCCTATTAGTCTCAGAATTGCTGATTTAAATTAAACTTAAATTAAAAAAAAAAAACCCGAGTTCTATAAATCCCCATAATCGAATTTTTTTTCAGAAAGAAGGTAAGATTATTTCCATTATCAGAGGGGAAGGGGGGAATTGGGATAGGAAAATGTGAAAAAAAATTCGATTATGGGGATTTATAGAACTCGGGCCTTTTTTTTTATTAAATAAATCCCATAATCAAATTTGTTTTTCACATTTTTTTAAATTAATAAATGCTTACCTGATGGACAGAATTTTCTTGAGAGCAGCTTCTCTCACTTCCAAATCATCAGACTTCATCATGGAGTACAGCACATTCTCGGGCAGCAAGGCAAAAGCATTGTACTTCAGGTTCTTGAAAGCAACACCCTGGATTTCTTCAGACTGCTGCTTGATCCTCTGGATCATGTTGAAGATGTACAGCTGCTGATTGTGGAACTTGCTGTCCCTTTTGATCTCAAACCAACTGACTGCATACACTTCCACAATGAATTGATGGCCTGGTAAAGCTTGTCTTGTAGTTCTGGAGGGTAAGCACCTCTGGTCCACAGACACATCAATCTAATTGCCAAAGTCAACCATCTTGCATGGTTTAATGGTCCAATTTTCCAGGCAGCAAATCTTGGGTTGACTTTGCACCTGGAAATTCCAAACACATACTCCAAAAGAAGCCTCTGGTCGCTACTGAGATCATTCAGTGTCTCCTCAGCAAATTCCATGTCATCCAGGGGGCCACTGAGTTTGGTGAATTCCACTTGTGGCAGATCTTGGTAGTCAATTTCACAGAGTTTTCCCAGCGGACCAGTGAAAGCAGTGGGACTTTTGGTACTGCCATCAAGATGCTTGAAAACAGCTCTGAAAGGAAGCTCATTCTGATGGAGTGAACAGCCAATGGTGTGCAATTTCCGCTCAATTTTATTTTCCAGAGCTGTTACAAGGGCTCCCTCCCAGCCAGTGTTTGTATTTGTGTTGTCAAGAAGGACAACTTTCACGGTATGAACACTGTTAAACTCCTCCAAGACACTAGCAACTTCTTCACCAAGAAGAACTCCAGTCGCACCTTTAATTGGGATGACTCTGTGAGTAAGATGTGTTCCACTTTCAGTTCCCGGCTCCTTTGTGAAAGTCAAATGGTGCTCTTGTCCCTTTCCTTTCTTCAGCTTAGTCTCCCCATTTTCATCCTTAACTTCTCTGTACAGCAAAGTGTCCTTGTCAACTTTCCCATCAACCCCAATACAGACTAACTTTTCCAGACCCTCATTGTGCTTTTCATCACTTTCATTTTCATTCTAGCTTTTTCCCTGTCCATTTTCGATTTATCAACTATTATCTGTTTCACATGAAGGCCAGGCTTAAGCAGGTCCATAGCTTGTAAGTCCAGGAGGAAGGCATTAGCAAGACTTGCCCCAAGATTGGAAGAAACATCACCCTGATCAGTTCCATGGTATATCTGGGGGCTTTCAAAAACCTGTAACCTACACTTGGGTGCCTCCTTGGCTTGAACTCTTCAGCTTCACCACCAGATGGCTGAAATGAAAATAAAAAATAAATTACTAAAGCGAAAATAGGGGAAAAAGTAGGGAAAAATATGGGTAAAAATCGACGAAAATGGGCGGAAATAAGAATAAATTACTTAAACGAAAATGAGGGGAAAAAGTGGGAAAATAGGGGGAAAAAATGGGTAAAAATTCAGGTAAAAAGTCGGCGAAAATGGGCGATAAAAAGAATAAATTACTAAAGCGAAAATGGGAGAAAAAAGGGGGGAAATAGGGACAAAAAGTAGGGATAAATTTGGGTAAAAATGGGATAAGATATAAGAAAAAAATATATTACCTCTCCTGATTCTCCTGAGCTGGATTCAAAAGAAATATCTTGTGAAGGTGTGGAGGCAAAAGTGGCCAAATCCACTTCCTGCTGCTGTTGAATCTGGCTCTGTAATCTTTCTGCTTCAGCTGCAGCCCTCTGGTCTCTCTTCACAGCAGCTTTATCCACAGATCCCAGCTGGAAAGAACCCTTGGGTCCTATTTTGGCCTCTGATCTCTCAAGTATTCCCTCTCCTCTACTGGAACCTGAAATATTAAAGTATATTAAATAGCGGATCTAAAATAAGAGATAAAATCTTGAAAAAAAATTGATTATTAATTTATATTACCAGGGAGGGAGAAAGGAAGATTACAGGAGGAAAATGCGGATATTTTTCAATTACAAGCATTGAATTTCCTTCCATTGAAAAGCACCTAATCGCACTAAGTTAGGCCAGTTAAAAGTTAAAAAAATAATAGCATTACCTTCTTACTGGGAGGACAAGTGCAGATTATGTGCTGTGTTTGACAATTTTCTCTCTTGCACTTCACAGCATTGTCATCACAGGGACGAACAGGTAGCTTACAGGTGCAAGCAGAAATGTCAAAAAGTTTATCCAGCTTTTCCTCCAGATTCTGCTCCTGGACTGTAGAAAGAGATTTCCTGTTTATCTCTTTTGCTTTCTTGAAGCACACTTTATCCACCAATTTCACTACATAATATTCGTCATACAGGGGCAGCCGCGGGTTCACTGCCTGCCAGATCTCAATCACATCCTTTGCTATCATTTTAGCAATATCATAGTCTTTCAAGTCCGGGTGACTGTTTTGGAGGAAATAACTGTATTGAATAACTTGGCAGAGTGTAGGAGGCTCTGTTTTATCCAAAGGGGAAGGCTGGCCACTGAAGTTTTTGGCACTATCACTTCGAGTTAATACTGCAGACTTCCGTTTTTACCCATTTTTATGAAATATCTGAAAATAAACACAATTAAATGAACGCATCATAAAATAACTTAATTTAATACACATTTTATAGGTAAATATAATTAAAAAATACGAAATAATACACTAATAAACATCTATAATGCATTTACATTAAGTTTCAAGCATCATTTTGTTAAAAAAGCCGAATTTTAATTGATTATTTTGATGAAATAAGGTCCGATATTTTGTTTGTTTACATTGCGCGAATGCCGCGCGCGCGATTTTACGCGTAAAATTCGGCAATTTTACAACTTAAAAATAATTAACAATCCTCAAAAAATACAATCTTTTTCACAAATATGAGTTGGTGCAACGTTTTTTATACATTAATACCTTTCTATCTAGACTAGTCCAAGATCACACTTCCAAAATCAACCTACCCTACTGCATTATACGCCCCAAGATATATTCTGTCTACAGCCGCCAAACGTCTGAATGGTATTACTACCCAAAAATCATCTACGTCCCCGTCATCTGACCCGAACTTGAAGGACAACCTCGTCCGGACTTCACGTTCGTCGCGGTTCTGAAGGGCAAACTCCACAACACGTTCAACTACGCGTTGCAGTCCAACACCGTTGGTATACAGGGAGCCAGGGTCAACCCTGATCACGTACCGATTTCTAGTTAGGGCAGGGGTGGGGGTAGCGGCGCGCACCAACTCGAATGTTATACCATCCTCCACAGTATGAGAAGCTGCTGCTGCGGAGGAGGAAGTGCCCGGAACTGAACGGGAATAAGGTGGTATATTTGAGGAAGGTACTATTGTGGGGTTGTGTTGTAAGATGTAGAGGGATGGGGCTATTATTGGGGTTCTAACAACCGGCGCAATCCTGGCGCGCTTTATACCTGACGTGGAGGGTTCTTCATCATGCTTCCGCTTTGAATTGTCGCATGCTACAGGTATCGCTGGTGAGGGTTCGTCAGCAGGGAAGGATTCTGTAGTTACACGGTCATTGGAGTCATCTGTGATATCGATGATGGGGAGCTGTACATCGTCGTCATTCACGGTTCTGTGGAAGAAGAAAAACAAGAATATAAGGAACAGCACTCAAAATTTGTAATATTTTGTAGATGACCAACTTAGGGGTGTGACATGTTAGAGATGGAATCTGTAGAAAAATTCAGGTTCACAAGCTCCTCCACATGTATTATATCTGGCCCTAAGGATGTGGTAAAACTGTATTTATGCTTAAAATCATTAAAGATAATTGACGATCTCATGTTGGAAATGGATAAAACGTTTGCCGAGACATTTACAGTGTTCTCCCACCATCTTAACATAAGCGTATTCTTCATCAACCAGAATCTATTTTTCAAAAATAGATACATGCGCGATGTGTCGTTAAATACACAATATCTAGTCTTATTCGCACAACGTAGAGATGTGTCACAAATTGGGTATTAGCCAATCAAATGTTCCAGAATCAGCGTAAGGAGTTTTTGGAGGTTTATAAAGAAGCCACAAGTCAGCGTTACGGATATTTGCTTTGTGACCTTCACCCGCGAAACACGTTTAGGGTGCTTCTAAGAACGAATATATTCCCAAACGAACCTGAAACGGTGTATATTCCAGAATGACAAATAGGCTGAAGAAATATCGTGAATTAATAAAAATCTATCAACGATTGCCCCGGGCTGCAACAGATGTTTGTTAAAAATATCGACTCCGACTTTTTAAAATGCATCTGTGAAATCTGTCTTAATGTTATAAAATGTAATGTGCCAATGAAACCCCTCAGAAGGCTCGCTTACGTCGTTACAAGAACATAATACGAGCGCTCGCTCGTAAAAGTCAAACTGTGGGAAGAAAAAGCGAATTATTGTACAAAGAGGGGATCATTCCTCCCATCTTATTTTCAGTTTTGGGTCCTTTACTGACTAGATTAATATAATGAAGAAGGTGGTAGTGATTCCGCACGAGGTGTATGCTTCATTGCAAAGTTCAAAGATTCCAGACACGGCTCTAGAACCCCGTAAAAGTAGGCTTAAAAGAATGGAAAGCGAGTTGCTAGCCCTATTAAACAGTGAAAAGTCACCTGATGAGAAAAGGATCTTGTACCAAGAGGCTTTGCAGAAATTTCTTCATGAGTACGAAGATTATAAGAATCCGACAGAGCTCCCCGTGGTTATTAGGCACAGCGCGAGCAACGCTGAGCATGGCGACATAGGACCTGGGCCCGACGTTAGAGATGACCAACCAAAGAATAACGGAACGCAACACATCGAACATGTATTAAAAGTCTCCCACATACATTGAGGAATAAAGGCTTAAGTCTTTATAATCTATTGAGTGAGGACCCCATCATACAGTGGGCCGATACAGGCGAGGTCATTGTTGAAGGAACAAGGGTACAAGGATCCAACATCGTTGACATTGTCATGATCTGGTGAGAAAGTGGGACAGGCCCTCACCAACAGGATGGAAGCATATTAAAGCAAGACTACAACAAATAAATGTCCCCAAAACATTGATAGGTAATCTGAATAGGTTAAAAGACTTGGATCAAGTCTCGCATGTGTCACAACTGAGTACGCCATCGCCCCAGCAGTAGCGTCTCTGAAGAGGAGAAAAGAGAACAAACGGCCAACCTTATCCACGTGTCTCTAAAATACGCAAATGGCTAACATATTAAGTAAACGCTATTATGACATTTCTAACCCCGCCTCCTATGGCGGCGTTAATAGACTGTTTACAGTAGGGAAAAAAGATGTTGAGAGGTTTTTGCGGGAGCAGGATGCTTATACACTTCATAAACCGGTGAGAAAAAGGTTTAAAACGGCCAAGACAACAGCGGCTTCGATTGACTCTATTTGGCAAGCGGATTTAACAGACATGCAAAGATATTCAGTGTATAATGACGGATACCGCTACATCCTATTCATAATAGATGTATTCTCTAGATATCTGTGGCTAATTCCACTGAAAAATAAATCGCCTGAAACAGTTGCTAAAGCGACCAAAACGTTGATGTTAAAAGAAGAAGGGTTCCTGGCTATTTTTGTACGGATATGGGGAATTTATAGGCGCGCTTTTCAGAACATGCTGACAGAGTTTAATATCAGTTACTACACTAGCAGTTCTATACATAAGGCCTCTTTAGCTGAAAGAGTTCAACGTACCATAAAGGAACGCATGCATCGCTATTTTACACATAAAAACACATACAGATATATAAACGTTCTGGGTCATTGGCTCGTCATACAACCGTTCACACCACCGTACGATTGGCACAACACCTAACGAAGTTTTAGAAAGAGGTACGCGCCAGAGGTGAGAAGAGATGGAGCACCGCCACCACACTCTACACATTTCAAAATCAATGATTATGTAAGGCTATCACGTTCGGGAAATAAATTCGCGAAGGGATTTGAGCAAGGATGGACACGTGAGATTTTTAAAGTTAGTGCTATGAGACCTAAAGGCGAGATAATGATGTATTACGTTGAAGATTTGAATGGGGAAGAGATCGCTGGAGGCTTTTACAGCGAGGAGTTGCAGAAAGTGACATTTAATTTAGGAAAAAGTGTGTTTAAAATTGGAAAAATTTTAGGCAGCAAAAGTTCAGGAAAGAAAAATGTATCTGGTGAAATGGCTGGGTTACCCAGAAAGCTTCAACACCGATATAAAAGCTGCAGCAATAATGAAGCTTAAATAGTATGCACATCGCTGCTAGCCACTTCTATGTCACACTTCCGTCCTCTTCTCTGTCTGTACATCCTAACAACACCCTCGCCAACTTTGTGACAGAACTCCACGGGCCCATTGAATTGGAGCGTGATTCGTATGAGGTGGGTTTATGTGAACTCCAGTTAGCTACCAAATTTTTAACTCTTGAAAATGAGCAAATCATATTTCTGAGCCGTAGAAGAATCGATGAGCACGAAAAATTAGGCATAACCTTAGACAATACTATGCAATCAGTCCTGTTCGGTGAGGTACAGTACTATAGTACAAATGTAACGCTACGAATCGGTCATTATGACAGCCATGGACATTGTGACGGGGTTAGACAAGAGTCTTGAAAAGTCGTACCTGACAAACGATTTACTTTTGAAGTCGTAAACATAGACACGCCTGCATGCACATTAAAGTTAAAGTCAACTCTTAGTAGAAATATTAAAGATAAAGAGCTGTTCACAATTGTGGCTGAGGGCCGATATAACGCAGCTCTCCAAAGAGATACCTTTCACGAGGCACAACATGACTTGTCCAACTTAATGTGTCAGTTGAAGGTGGAGAAATTGGGTGAAAGCTGTCCATCCCCAGACATGTGCTATATTTACAGCAATATCGTAGAACATCAATTTGTTGGGGACACCCAGGCGCACCTGCTGCGCATTGCACACATCCCCAACCATAGAGGGAAAAGTTTGAGCATTACATATGACAAGCCCCATTATGTGAATGTTGCGACTAATCTATTAACTAATATCTCGGTATATATAAGAACGATTGGGGGAAACAATTTCCCATTCGGTGATGGGAGCTTAACAGTGAAGCTACACTTTCGTCGCACTCAGTTATAATGACCCGAAGGCCATTCACAGTCTATCAAGGGGTGAGATATCAGCGTGGGAGTGGGCTTGGACCCATTTTTTCCAACCATACTACGCACCACTGTCCCACTGTTGAAGAGGGGTGCTAGATACCTCGGGAGGAAGGCTTTACAATCAGGTTTTAACGCGGTAGAAGACATAATGGGTGGAACTAAACCTAAAGAAGCTCTAAAAAAACATTTAAAACGTACACGGGACGAAATCATAAAAGATGCAAAGAGAAAAATGCGTGGTGGCGGAAAGAAGAGAACTGTCAGTCAGGAAGAAGGGGTTACCCTCACGTGGCGCTAAACGTAAAAGGAAATAGAAAAGAAGTGCTCTAAGCGTATGAAGCCTATGGCTGATCATCTTTTTAACTGATAATAAGCTGAGGACACTACTCTCACGAATCATAGGCTGATTACTAGTTGTCGAGAGAGGTGGTACTATTTCTGACTCGTCTTGGCGCGTTTCATCCATCCGTGTAGTTCACAATGCTGTAAATCGGAACTGTCACTCTTTGATATGCTCACCACTCAGGTCTATTGAGCATAGCGACTTTATTACAATTAACCCATTAAACACAATTAGTTCACTGAGTGCCCCTATAGAATTCGTGATACCCAGCTCAGGCCCTTACTTTTTTGACCCGAGCTGCATGCACATGTACGCTAAACTGCGTATATCCCATTCAGATGGAACGGACTGCGATGATAGTTACTCTGCATACCCTGAAACCAACTTTCTACACTCCATATTCAGTCAGAGTGAGGTGTATTTAAATCAGGTTAACATCTCGGCAGGAACGGGGTATTATCAACTATGAGCCTATCAGGAAAATGTCCTCAACTTTTCAAAAGAAGCGAAAGACACCTTTTTAACCGCCGAGGGCTATTATTAGATTAAAGACGAAAGTAGTATAAAGGATAAATTTAAAAATTCTACAAAAAAAAGATATACGAGTGTTTTGGCCTTCTTCATACAGACTTCACGTTCCAGGAGAAACTGCTTATGAACGGCGTCGATCTGAAACTAAAGCTCATCCGCACGAGTCCTGAGATCTGCATAAATCTGGGGTCTGATCAAGAAGAAGGCGCAAAACCCGTTGTGATTCACATCATGGAGACATATTTACGTGTACGCCGAGTGAAATTAAGTTCCCTGAAATATGTAGAAATTAAAAAAAATTCAATACACGCAACAGTAAAATACCCAATTAATAGAGTACAGATCAAACTATACACCGTGCCCGCCGGGTTGGCCTCGAAGCAGCTAGAAACGCGTTCGGAACTTTCGCCGCCGGACTTTTCGCCGCCGGACTTTTCGCCGCAGGAATTTTCGCCGTAGGAATTTTCGCCGCAAGGAATTTTCGCCGCAAAGAATTTTCGCCGCAGCAAAAAAATTTTAAAAAATAAAAAATAAGTTGACGATTGGTTAGGTTAAGTCGTAATATTTTCGTTAGTTTTAACGTTTTATTTGATAGATTCATTTAAAAAATGTCTCCTAAAGATCCTAGCAACATATCCATATTCTTTTGCCTCCATTTTCTAATATTTCTTGATGAAGTTGCAATTGATGGCATTAGATAACAACCTGCAATTTTTAAAAAATAAAAAATAAGTTGACGATTGGTTAGGTTAAGTCGTAATATTTTCGTTAGTTTTAACGTTTTATTTGATGGATTCATTTAAAAAATGTCTCCTAAAGATCCTAGCGTAGTTTACGTTCTATTATGTACTTTTGCAACATATCCATATTCTTTTGCCTCCATTTTCTAATATTTCTTGATGAAGTTGCAATTGATGGCATTAGATAACAACCCGCATCATCTAGGCTTGCAGAAGCATCGGCAATTAGTGATCTTGCAGATAATTGGGAGTTAGTAGCAGTCGTTTTCATACTTGCTATTGTGGCGTACACTTTAGGCTTTGATGGGTTTGCAGAATGACTATGCTCACCAAATGTTTTGCAAATTACTATTTTAGCGTCACTTTCTAAAATTGTATGCACTCTTGCCTTGCAGTTTTTTATTTCACACTTCCAATACGATTTTATAAAACTTTGACAGTATCTGTTATTGCATGTGCAGTATCACTTTAAACCATAAAAAATGGTTTTTAAAAACCTAAGGGTTCAAAACCTTTGAAGTACATGAAATCACTTATTTAAGAGAATGAATAAATGAAAATTTCCAAGTCATCCAAACCCGACGTATTAGAGAGTTCCGAAAATTTGGTAGGCTTATATTTATATATCTATACAAATTATATATTTTGCGGCGAAAATTCTTTGCGGCGAAAATTCCTTGCGGCGAAAATTCCTACGGCGAAAAGTCCGGCGGCGAAAAGTCCGGCGGCCAAAATTCCTGCGGCGAAAATACCTAGATTGGCTAGAAAACATGGCCCTTGGAGTTCTACCTAAAAGGTTATTAATTGGAATGCATGACACGCCTCGACGAACGGGAAATATAAAAAGAGCGCCTTTAAATTCGAGAATTTCGGCCTTAAAAATATAACTCTATACGTAAATAGCGTTGCATTTGGAGGGACTATGGCCACGGTTTACTCAGACGCTGTGTTTCCCCTCTGCGCTAAAGCTTATAGTAGTCTGGCTCATAATGCTGGGGCGTGACGAGCTTGGGTTTGGCGTAACGCAGAAAGAATTTGTGGAAGAATTTAACATTTATTCATTTGATATTACGCCTGACTTGTCTGCTAGTATAAATACGCACTTAAATCCACAACAAAGTGGGAACATCTCAGTTAGGTTGGAATTTGCCAACCTTATAGACGCGCCTATTAGTGTACTCGTGTACATCGAATCACAGGCTCTAATAGAAGTTAACCGTTTCAGGAACGTGGTCACAGTCTTTTAAAATGGACGCAAATACACTCCAGAGAGTAATGAAAAATGACCGAATCACACGCTCCAAATTTATCGGCGTGTTTGCGAAGAATGAAATATTGAAATTGCCAACTACGAGAGACTAGTAGGGATTATCGTGAACACCGACATTGTGGGGGGTGAGGGGATTCATTGGTTTGCAATCTATTTTAAAAACAAGGAAAGAATGTACTATTTTGATTCACTCGGCACTCACCCCTGGAATGACCCTGTTATAGTAAAATTTATCGAGCAGATACATGTCCCTGAAATTGTATGGAATCCTTACCGTTTCCAAGGATATTTTAGTAACACTTGCGGTACGTATAGCCTTTCATTTCTCCTGCACATGTCACGTGGGAAGAGATTTATAAATTTTTAAAAATTATTCGATTTGTGCGACGCTGAAATTAATGACGTGTTGGTATGCAGACAGATTAAAAAAGTACCCATTTGTGAGCACCCGCTGTATTGTGTAAAGGTGTATAATTGTATATATATTGTGTAAAGGCATATTTGTAAAATGTCTCCATTAAGGCTTATTTAATGGACGCTAGTTCTGTAAGCCGCTTTGTACATGTTTTCTACCATTTAATAAATTAAATGAAAATACAATGTGTTTTGTTCTTAACCCCAAAAAACTTACATTAGTTCCTCGATGACCTGGCATTCGTTGGACCGGATGTGAGCCAATACCTCGACCCCTGTATTCAGGCCCATGGGTGGGCTGCGCGGTAAAGCCTCCAAATCATTTATTTCCCTTTCATCAAAACGAAAAGTTGCTATATCATGTTCGAGCTCCGTATCGGCACTTTAAGGAGAAATTAACATGCTTAGTTCAACCTGATTCTTTTTAATTAAAGTCCATTTTTTCATGAATTGTGTTCAGAAATCATAGCTCAGTGCAAACTAGGTTATAATTGAGGATAACCGCTAATGAACCATTGGTTGGTTAGGTTAGGAGCTAGAAGGTTCTACAGTATTAGAACAAGAGATTTTGCAAATACACCGACAAGATTATTGGTAATTTTGAAAATTGACCGAATTTGTGTTTTTGCAAAATGATCAAACATTTAAGGTCATTTTGTAAAATTACTATTGTTTTGGTTTCTTTGCAAACTGACCGGAGAATTTGCAAAAAGACCGATTTCGCAAAAGAACCGTAATATATATATATATATATATATATATATATATATATATATATGCCGAAATAACCACGAAGGAAACAGAGAATGGGCAATAATTAAAAAAAAGTATACTAATTTACAGTTCAAAAGAAAGATTAGCTGGGTGTACTACGCTTCGTCTGCCGCCACCGGGTCTAGAGCCCGGGCCTGCAGGCAATTCTTAAAAGTTTTTAATATTTCTAAAATCCTACTGCAGAGCCGTCTATAAATTTTTAATTTATCAAGAAATATATCATTAAAACCACACCATATATATATATATATATATTATGCCGAAATAACCGCGAAAGAAACAGAATGGGCAATAAATAAAAACCTATATGGTTTTCACCAAAATACACAGGAACATATATATATATATATATATATATATATATATATATATATATATATATATATATATATGATTAGGGACCGGGCCTCGACCTCTGGGCAGATGGCCTTCCACGTCGTTTTATTACGGCTTTTTATAAATTAACTAACACTGATTGAAACGTTATATATACATAGCCCAGCCTTCCGCTCAAATCACAAACTATTTTTCAAAACACATTTATTATGGCCTTTTATAAATTATTTAACACTGAATGAACCGAAGTATATAATCACAAATTAATTACTTACATTTTAATATCGCCTTCATTGAACGGTTCTTGCACACCGTCACAAATTTCTGCAATGGATTGCGTTGAAAGTAGGGCGTTCCGGTCTGCAGCTGCGAAAAGATGAAGCGCAGCCGTGCATAGAAATATTTATCTTCAAACAAATCCGGAGAGTTGTAGAGCGACGCTTGGCTCATGACGAGGTATTTCTATAGCACTCGCTAATAATGCAACTGATGAGGATTCCAGATGAAAATGCTCCCTTTTATAATGGGGCTCGTAATTGTGAACATCTCACAATACCCGATTCGCGGGCTTCCTATTGGATATCAATGAATTTTGGGCAGGGCTTAACGTATAGGCCCGCCTAGCATCCAACCAGAGGTCCTGGGCACCGCCCACAGGGTTGTGATTGGCCGCCCCGTGAAATCTGGGGCGTGTCAGATATACCCATTCGTAGAGAGAGAGAAACGCGTTGTTTTTGGATAAATCTTGTATTCTGGGGTTCCGATGGTTTGGCGGGGGAAGGGAGATTTGAACGTATGATAGGTATCTAATTATATGAGGTGCTTAACGAGTTTGGAAGATAAATTTGTAAAACGGTTTATTGTACCCCATCTAAAATAGGTTCGGAAAATTTATTATTTCCAGTGAAAAATAAAACGTCAGAAACTGCAAATAACTATTAAAGTCACTTATCCGTGAAGGAAAAAGGAAAAATCATCAGCGCGCGAAGGTCTACAGCACTTCGAAACAATTCTCGTAGCTGTAAAGTTTATGACATGCGTATAAATGAAAAATCATCTGTGCATGAAGGCTCGCTTATCGCAACATGTACTGGGGTAATAGGACCTCACCTGTATATCTTCGATTGTCGGAAAAGGAAGGGTTTTCGTGATATTCGAAGATATATTCGGAATTCGGGTACAAATCGCATGTTTGAGAAAAACGCTAAACCGAATTTTCAATTGCGCGTGAAGTTCAATCTTTATGATGTCTATGCCCCGAAACAATAAAACTTCTGCGGAAAGAAGTTTATCTATCGCCTTCGTCAAACTTTACAATTTTCAGAACGACATTTAATATATATATATATATATATATATATATATATATATATATATGTGTGTGAAAATGAACAATGAATAATCCATATTCATTTTTACATGAGGAACCAAAGTCGCCTGATGCGAGTTTGGATAAAAATTTATTTGTTGCTTTCTATTTTGTTTGAGTGTCACAACCATGCGACCTACCATTTCTATGGTTTAGTCGCATCCATATTTCCATTTTTTGCATTTGTTAGAGAATTTATTATAACAGGATTGGAACCCGGAGTTGTACAGTGCTTACAAGAAGTCTCGCGCCTCTGTCTCGTCCCAAGCTAGTCTGTTAGGTATAAAATGGGCGGTCCTTATGGCAGCGGAGGTGTGTTCGGATTGGTGCACATAATTGCTCTAACCCCATCAATGACGTCCACATTACACTGGGTAACAAAATTTGAAATTTTTTGTATTTATTGTGATTTTTCTGTCGTTTCTTAATGATTTCGGGGCGCTGATTCCAAAAATGATATTGGTTTTGCTCTATCATCAACCGTTTCAAAATTATAGGTTATCACACTTTTCATATGGCAAAGTATATAAAGAAGGCTAACAAATATTTTCTGAAAATAAAAACACTATTGGAAATTAATGTTTATTGAGCCAAAATTGTTTGACAAACCCAAAATGGTGCAAAGGATATAATATATATCATGAGGAGAACCGATAAGAGAATAACAAGCCTCGTTATGCAGTGTGCGTTCCTTAAAAATGCACTGAAGAACGCGACTTCTGCGTATGAACATTCTTATCCTTTCTGATCAGCGACCATACATAGTCTCCCATCATGGAAGCATCCCAATGGCCCTGGCACCTTTTCTCCATCGTTTGAATATCTTGATAGAATCTTTCGCCATGTTCTTCACTCACATCGCCCAGGTTATCACGAAAAAAGTCTAGATGTGAATGCAGATAGTGTAATTTTAAAGACATACGGCACCCCATTTTGCCATAGCACTTAATCAAGTTTGACACTAACTCCTTATAGTTTGGTGCTTTATGGTTGCCTAAAAACCCACGAACCACATCACGGAAAGCACACCAAGCTTCTTTTTCGATCGGAGTCATCTTGGCTTCAAGGTTCTTTGAATTCAACAGCGCCTTGACTTGTGGTCCTACAAAGATGCCAGCCTTGACTTTGGCCTCAGAGAGTTTAGGGAACATGACCCGAATCTGTTGGAAAACTTCCCCTCCAAAATCTAACGCAGTTACAAACTGCTTAATTAGACCCAACTTAATATGGAGAGGTGGTAGCAGAACTATGTCAGGCTTCACAAGAGGTTCCCTGAGTACATTGTACTTTCCTGGTTGCAGTCCTTCACGTGGAGGCCACTGAACTCTTTTATAGTGCTCAGTTGAAGCCCTGCTATCCCACAGGCAAAGAAAACATGAATATTTAGTAAACCCTCCTTGTAAACCTAACAGGAAACCAATCATTTTGAAATCACTACACACGTCCCAGTTATATTGTTCATACCTGATCTGAGTGAACAGTTGTTTGACATTTTCATAGTCCTCTTTCATTTGAACAGAATGTGCAACTGGTATAGATGGATATTTGTTTCCAGTGTGGAGTAGAACAGCTTTTAAACTCCGAGTTGAACTGTCAATATACAGGCGCCACTCTGAGGGTATATGTGTTAACCCAATAGCTGTGAATAGACCATTAACCTCGCTGCAATAACAGAGAGAGCCATTGACATCGTAGAACCTTGCAAACTCTTCATGCCGCTTTCGGTATACAGTGCTCTTGCAGGCTTCTCCAAACAAATTCCACTCTTTGAGTCTGGAGGTCAGAAGCTCAGACCCTGATTTCGTCAGACCCAAATCTCTAATTAAGTCGTCCAATTCCCTCTGATTTGGAAAGTGAGGGTTTGTACTGAAAGTTACTGTATATTCTTCATCATGACTGTCCTCATCAGCCGACATCTCAGATGAGCTAGCTGCATCCTCATTTTCAACCTCAAAGCAAAGAAACAAAATATAGGCATAGCTATATATGTAGAAGAGCATCAGCACTAAGAAAAATCGACACATAATGACCCACAGTCTGTAAATACAGAAGGTAGAGTAACGGAGAGATACCTGTTCTGGTGGACGTGGTATTGGAAGACCTTCGCCATGTGGTACAGGAGCTATGGACGACGCTATGCTTGGATACTGAAGAGTCTGCCTTCCTTTAACTTTCCTGTACTTAGAAACATCTACCATGCAGTAGTAGCAATCGTCGTGGTGGCTCTTTGGTTCTCTCCATATTCTGGGTACCGCAAAGAGCATTGCCTTGCGTACTCACCGCAGCCACCCTTCAAGTGTGGAGCGGCAGCTTCCACAGATCACATGGGATGCCCAGGGCTTATCTTGGTCACCCATAGGCATACCAAAATAGAGCCGATACGCGATCCAGAACTTGGTGCTTTTCACAATCTTGTGCGATACTTGCTTGGGGCCTATGTAATACCCACAAACGTAGCAGAATATATCCGGCGAGTGTTTACAAGCTCTAGTTGCCATTCTCTTTACCAAACTGTACTACATTAATCATAACCTGCAGATATAGAGAGAAGAGTTATTAAATCAGCAACAGATTACAGATTCCAGAAAAAAGATGTATTCACAACACTGAAATAATGTTCGCAATAAAAAAGGATTGATAACACTCAAATCGTCAGCACAGAGAAGCACAGAAACACAGTACCTTAGTGCTGGTAATCATCAGACAAACAACCTGCTTTCTTTGTGTGCTCACACTTACTGACTTCTCAGACTCTGCGCTCTTCTTTATATAGCACAGTGGAAGTTTCGGGCAATTTGTAGAGCAAGAAACTGTCAACGAACATTCGGATTGTTCTCAACAATTCCTGATTATTCTGATATTGCTGCGCCCATAATAACATTATACTGGTAAAACATGAAAAATGGATTATCTCTGAAACCGTTGATGATACACACAAACCAAGCTCAGATTTGGACTCAGCGCCCACAAATGCATATAAAAACAAAAAAATTCTATATAAACAGAATCAGTGTTATCATTGTGTTGATCACTCTATCTATTTATATATAGATACATACTGTATATAGATATATATAAAGTATGCAGGGGATAACGTGTCTCAGTCCCAGCTATGGTAGTTGTCTTACAATTAACAGTCCCAAGTGCAAGTTACGTTAACACCTCCACATAAACTACCCTGGACTAAAATAACATACGTGAAGCCCTTACCCACAAACCATTTAAAAGGTGTGATTTAAAAGCGCTCTCTCTCTCTCTCTCTCTCTCTCTCTCTCTCTCTCTCTCTCTCTCTCTCTCTGCCTTCCGCTCTACTCCAAATCCTTTTCTCTTAGTGACTTCTTAATACAAACTAATCTATCATATTTTGCGACTTTTTAACTCTGGTAGGATTCAATTCCATTCCTATAGTGTAAGAGATACTTAAATTCATGTGTGTATTATGCCATATGATGTGCGTAATAAATAATCATTTTTAAATAGTTGGAGCGTTCAAGGTCATCTGTAATAATCTATAGACTACCCCTCAAGCCCACTCTCAACACTTAGATTCCCCTAAGACACAGGCGTCTTCAAGTAACATGAATGCGTAAAGATCTAAGGTGTTAGATTCCATATTATATAATTTATGTGCTAGGTTTAAGAACGCTGGCATTGAAGGATGGAAGGAAGGGACAGTAAAGCGATAATAGGTTTAATGAAGGAAGTGGAATGAGGATGGAGGTAAGCGCTGCTATGTGGAAGGAAACGAGGTTGGGTGGGGAATTACGAAGGGAGGAGGAAATGCTAAACGCAAACTCAAATATTTATTTTAATGCCCTAGACCTAGAAAGACAAAGAGCAAAATACCTTAAACTAACAATGAATTGACAGAAACAGAAGAGTCTGGTCTTAGACGCACTGATAGGTTTAACGTATGTGGCTAGAGGCCGCCACTCAGAATTACCACTACTACCTAAGTCATAATAAGGTTATTTACTATGACAGAGTAGTCATGAGTAGTTATGGAAATAAAATATGAATATACTGTTGATGGCTGACTATATTCAGTTGGGATATAAACTATTGCTGACAATCTTTGGATCCTTGGTTTTTAAGACGAATTTTTTATGCATATGTTCAACAAAATAGGAAATTGGCTGATTATTATTATCATTCGAAGGGTTGGTACCCTTCACAACCGAAATCAATTTCAGAAGGGGTGCATGGTATCCTCATTCCCTTTATCGTCTCAGCACGCTTCACATAAGCCATTTACACAAAGATGGAAAGGCCGTCTGTGCACCACGAGACGACCCAGGCAATGCGGGGAGTAATGGTGACATTGCATGAATATGGTGTGCCAATAAGAGAAATATCAAGACGACTAGACGTTTATCGAAGCACTGTGGAACGGTGGATTCATCGGTATGAAGCAGAAAACTCAATCGCTACTTTGCCGAGGTCTGGTCCTCCGCGTTCAACATCTCAAGAAGAAGATGCTGCGATTGTTAATCATGCCAGAGAGCATCCGTTTGTTCCAGCGACGCATATTTACAGACACCTGAACCTTCGTTGTAGCGCAAATACAGTGAACAACAGACTTCACGAGGCAGGGTATTTTTCTCGCCGTCCAGCTATAAAACCTGTATTGACGATTGAGCATAAAGAGGCGCGGATGGGATTTGCCTTGCAATACTTGCCGCAGGAGGAAGAATTCTGGAGAAAAGTTGTGTACTGTGACGAAAAAACATTTTCAACAGATAGTCATGGTTCCCTGCATTGTTGGAGGCAGCGCGGAAGACGCTATGAAGAAGGAAATGTTTTCCCGAGCAGACGTAGTAGTCACATCAATCTCGGTGTGTGGGGCTGGATGTCTGGCTATGGTGTCGGAGAATTGACTCAAGTAGATGGACGCTTTACTGGACAGCAATATTGCCAGATACTGGAAGAGGTGCTGCTACCCAGTGTTAGTGCGTATCTGGTTCCAGCACCGGAACCATTTTACTTAATGGAAGATAACAGTCCCATTCATAGGAGTAACGTTGTGAGAGCGTGGTACGAAGATCACCCAGAGATTATTAATCTAATTCTGCCACCACGTTCTCCTGATTTGAATCCGATTGAAAACCTTTCGGCAATAATGATTAACGAATGGGAGCAACGCAATGAAAGAACATTTGAAGCACCTTTAGCTCACACGAGGAATAGTTGGGAGAGCTTACGCCGAACACCAAACATTCCCTACAATCTGGCCTCTTCTATGCCGCAACGATTGCAAGAAATTATTGATGCTGGAGGAAGCTATACGAAATACTGATGTTAAAGCCATGACGTAAATGTGTATCGAATATATATTTATGTTAATATAGAATTTTATTATATTTTTATGTTTGACATCTATAAAAGTATATATTGTGACCACGAAAGAACTTTACTTATCCTTAGTTAGAATCTTTTCTTGCAATGTCTACACTCGTGGAGATGATAATATATGCATTGTTGAAACAAACTATGAGAAGGTAATAGTTTCAGGAAAAAAATAAAAACTGGCAACATCGAGGTCATCACATGTTTATGGGAATTGTCATATGATATGCTACCAATAAACTCTTATATACTACTATATACAGTATACTATATTACGTAATAATTACGATGAACAAATCAAATGCAAATTTCTCTGATTCACGGCCCACCAGTCTTGCTTTAGACTAATGACTTTCATAAGATGGAATAAGTTTAACATAGTTCGTTTAATAGGTTACCACTTAAAACAATGGATAAACTATCTATTAGTGAGACGACCGTGACTTCCTCGAAATGCGAGCGCGTGAGAGGTTCACTGAGAAATTTGGTCATTAGATTCTTCACGTAGGATATATATCACAAACAACAATATTGACAACAATTCCCAACAATTACTTAATATCAATAATTGCATTTGAGCAAATAATTTAGACCTGCGTCAAAATAACAGGTATCATGCCATGATTTGGGATATTTGCCGAATTAGTCGTTCTCTATAGTGTACACTCTACAGTATATATTGAGACGGTATAATGTAATGCCCAGCTAATATTATGATGACTAGGATTGCTCCATAACCATCCCAACATCCCGAAACTTGCTCCATTCTGCTTCTTAATCATTTGTATCTTAAACACTATAATGTAGCAGAAGTGACGTAATAATGGACGTCATTGATTGTGTTAGAGCAGTTATGTGCACCAATCCGAACACACCTCCGCTGCCATAAGGACCGCCCATTTTATACCTAACAGACTAGCTTGGGACGAGACTGAAGCGTGAGACTTCTTGTAAGCACTGTACTTAGTCCTTAATACCCACTCTTTGTCTCTAATTCGTCTCCTTTAATTTCTCCCAATAATGACGTCATAAAAGTAACCTAATTCCTTTCACGTTTCCCATACCTTGAATACTGAATCACGTATTTAGTATGTGGATATCTTTCGTATTCAATGTATGGTAAATTCTTTAACATAATAAAAACCTTTACACTCTATAAGTCATTATGTAAATGTTGTTCATTCATACATCCATGTCCCTTCTTGACCTTTATTTTTTGTTAATTTTATTAATTATTCATTCAGCTACCTATTGTCAACCTATTGTGTGACTACCAATATGTGTACAATAATTTAGGCATTCGTACATGTCCACTGAGGACGTACATTATTACCTTACATGTAAGTACGTTCACATGTATTCTTTTGACTCTTTCTTTTAAGTGCGTTCACCTCTTGCAATGAACTCGAAAACGCTTATGCAAGTTTGCACAATTCGATGATCACAGCATAAATTGAACATCTGAAAACGTAAAATCTCCTCTCGCTCTAATTCCAATATAAATATAAAAACACTGTAAGAATTGTGACTGATGTACTTAATAATGTAATTGATGTACCGTACTTTAATGAAACTGTAATTAATGATAATAGTATATAAAGTAATTAACGTATTTTAATAACGATAATTAACGATAATAAGCGGGTGTGGATTGGTTGGTAATTGTAATCATAATTGTAATAAACCAAAATTACAACGTACTCGGTGATGTACTTAAATTGTACACAATGTACTACTCTGAAATTATGTCGCCCTTTAGAAATGTACACACTCGGCGATATTATTATTTTTTTATTATTATTTTCCGTTGGGATAAATTTTGATGTGCTTTCTACTTTGCCAAATAATTGGTGACTTGCTCTTTTAAAATTTCTTAATCATTTTTAGATTTAGCCTAATAATGAATTTGGAGAAACTTTTTGCAATGTTCGTAAATTGTATACATTCTCTCTTCGTTATAAAAGATGAAGTCATGCCTTGCCTAAGCATTTAATTGCAAATCTTAAACCTTTAATTTTTACTCGTATGCATATTTTAGTGTGAAGATGCATAGTTCAAATTCACTTTTTGTTAACTTGGCAGATCATCAGATCTGAAAATACGCGGTTTAAGATAAAAATATGGCTTCATCCTCAAATATCTTGTTTATTCGTTTAAACATTACCACAGCTAAAAGATTTACTTTATTTTTAAATATTGTGCAAAAATAATGCAGCCTCTTCAACATTAATAATGATGATGTTAGTAGAATCGAGGTGTATATAAACCCAAATAACTTCTTCCATGTTCATTCTGATACCAACTACGAGGCTGAGCATTACCTGTAACATTGTAGCAGTAAATTACAGTAAAGAAAAAGTCTTTATCTTCTCCTTCGAGCCGTGCTCTCTTCAGAAAACTTAGTCATTAAAATCTCCCGATACGTTACAAGAAGAATCGGGAGAAACCTCAAAGAATTTAATAAGCCTCTCAGAATCCTTCGAGCCACTAAAGAACTCGGAGAGTAGTATAGAAGAAACTATTGCAAGTAACAGATCCGTTGCTGCCTCCTAACCAGAACCCCCGTTGACTTCGAACCAACCAAGGCCATAGACGGAGGGGTTAACATATATATATACAGTGATGGGCAGTATCTAGATACATGTATCGCCGATACGTATCGATCGATACTTTTGTATAGGTATCGGTATCGCTTTAGCTACTTGACAAAAGTATCGATTTATCGGTATCGCTAAGGTCAATTTTCTTAAATGTATCGAAAAAAATCGATGCTTCGATACATCGATACATTAATAAGAATTTTTAAATATTTAAATAGATGTTATAATATGACACTACTGAGTTATATTGAAGCATAAAAGTGTCCTAAATGAAACAATGAAACAACTAGGACTGCCAACATTTCGTGAAAATGAGCTTGATTTTCTCCAGGAATACCTAACCGTACTACAACCCATTGCAACAGCACTTGATAGGTTGCAGTCCGACAAAGAATGTTTTTACGGTTGCCTGCTTCCGACATTGTTAGCTGTAGAGAAGAAGCTAGAGCGTTTGAATTCGGAGGCATTGCGTCATTGCCAGCCACTTCTCAATGCAGTCACAGTAGGGTTCACTAAGCGGTTTGAAAAGTTTCTGTGCCTTGATGCGTCGCATGAGTGTAAAGCAGCAATACTGGCATCGTCTTCAAATCCTCTGTCCAAGTTAAAGTGGATGACAATAAAAGGCAAATTTAATACTAACATTGTCAAAAAGAGGGTTCAAGAAATGTTGGTTAATGCTGTTAAGAGCCTCAGCGAGCAGACCCCCCAGCAACAACTAAGTGATGCTGCATCTGACGGAAGTGCAGATGATTTCTTCTGTTATGAGTCTGCTTCCACTAATGTCTCTGCAACCCAAGGTTCCACTGAGATGGAAGTTTTACAGTATCTGGGTGACGGAAGTCATTCTCTCCAATCTCTGAGGCAGTACCCAGGAATTCTACGGGTCTTCCTGAAGTATAACACACCACTACCATCCTCTGCTCCTGTAGAACGGTTGTTTAGTTTGGCTGGTCACATTCACGCTCCAAAAAGGAATAGACTGTCTGACCAGATGTTTAGCCAGCTGGTATTTTTGAAGGGTAATAGTAATTACTTTTAATTGTTAGTGTAATATTTTCAGTCATTCATGTATCCTACAAAATTAAAACGTACTTTCATTAAATAAAGCAATTGTTTTTATTTACATCTATAAAACCCATTAAAATGTCGTTGATTTTACTTACAGTGCGTACAAATTACTAGTATAAACAATAATATCTAATTTACCTACATATTAAATGAATAATTATAAAAATGTACCGGCGATACATGCATCGGCGATGCATGTATCGGTATCGGTATCGCTTAAGACATCTAGAAAGTATCGGCGTATCGGTATCGCCTAAGACGTTCTTCATGTATCGATGTATCGGTATCGCTTTAGCGATTTTCATGTATCGATGTCCATCACTGTATATATACAGTGTGTCCGTAAAGTCATGGTGGGATTTTAGATAGCTATATTATTGCAACGAAACATGATAATGAGATGAAAAAAAGGCAAATTGAAGAACAACTCTAAAAGAATAACTTTATTTAACGTAGTTCGATATGGGCTCCTCTGATAGCCCTGCAGACATCTAGGCGGTGATGTGTGTCCGTAAAGTCATGGTGGGATTTTAAATAGCTATATTATTGCAACGAAACATGATAATGAGATGAAACAATGCCAAATTTAAGAACAACTCTCAAAGTTGTATCTTGTAGTTAGTCTAGGCTAAGCTTAACCTTTATCTCGTAGTTAGTCTAGGCTGTCCACATGCCTATGTTGAACATGAGCGTAATAGCCCGAAAGTTAATGTGTGGTGTGCTCTAGCACGAGATCGAGTGATTGGCCCATTTTTCTTCGCGGAACCCACTGTGACGTCACACAACTACCTCGCTATGTTGGAACATTTTGCAGTACCCCAATTTATTGACAATAATGTCATCTTTCAGCAAGATGGTGCTCCTCCGCACTATGCCAACGTTGTTCGAGAATTCCTTAATGAAAAATTTCCACAGAGATGGATAGGAAGAGGAGGATGGAAGCCATGGCCTCCACGCTCTCCGGACCTGACACCTTTGGACTTTTATTTGTGGGGTTACGTCAAGCAAAGCGTGTACAGTGTACCCATTAGGGATATTCATCACTTGCACGAGCGAATCACGGAAGCTATCGCATCCGTCACTCCTGATGTTCTTGGGCGTGTGTGGCTGGAATTGAATCACCGCCTAGATGTCTGCAGGGCTACCAGAGGAGCCCATATCGAACTACGTTAAATAAAGTTATTCTTTTAGAGTTGTTCTTCAATTTGCCTTTTTTTCATCTCATTATCATGTTTCTTTGCAATAATATAGCTATTTAAAATCCCACCATGACTTTACGGACACACTGTATATATATATATTTTTTTTTAAATTTTTTTTTCCATAAATATTTATGTCCTATTGTTCAGCTATTTTACATCGTTTAATTAGGAAATGTTTAGGAGGGTTTTTGCTTATATCGCTTTCACCTTCCTTCTTCTCTTCATTTCCCTCCTTTATCATATTCCCTTTCTATTTATTCATTTGTGCTGCACATTTTAATGCTATGTGTACCATTTGTCCAGTTTTAATTTGCAGAAGTTACAGATGAAAAAGACCGTAATATCCAATTCAAGTTAGCCGGAGAGAGTTAATTAATGCAATTTGACGTGATTGTAAATTTTGTGTATGCTTCTTGTACCAATTTTCAGAATTTATTAGATGAACTTTTTTCCGGGATTGTACATATATAGGCTCACCTTTGCTTTCGATGGCTTCGGCCCGAATTGTTCATTCTGGCGAAGGTCAAGCTTTACACTTCACCTTAGACCTACTTTTTAACGGAGAAATATAAATATATATATATATATATATATATATATATATACTGTATATATACATATATGTGTGTGTGTGTGTGTATATATATATATGAGAGAGAGAGAGAGACAGATAAACAACATGATCGAGTGTTGCAATACAGTTTAACGGGATCCCCTGGTTGCCCATTTATCTACCAACCGTTGAAGGATGTTTACACTCCACCTTAGACCTACGGTTTAACGGGTAAATTATATATATAAGAGAGAGACGGATCCCTGCTAGGATACCCTGGTTACCCATTTATCTATCAAGCGTGGGAGGATGTTTACACTCCACCTTAGACCTACAGCTTAACATGGACCACTAGGATACCCTGGTTTCCCATTTATCTACCAACCGTGGAAAGACGCGCCGTCACTGGGTCTCGAACCCGGCGCATATAATCGCGCATATAGTTGTGTGTGTGTGTAATACTTTATGGGCGTATAGGCGGGGTGTACGTGCATTTGTCCAAACGTTGTATACACTGTGCCAACTGGCGGATTAAGCCTGAATATATGCTTTAATTAAATAAATATCGCAATATGGCAACTCAGCCAGTTAAGCCAACTGGCTGATTAGGAACTTATAAGACAGCGGCCGCTCGGGTGAAGTCTTAATATGCGCTTGGCTCCTGCCAAGCGAACACCTCTCTCCTCTCTCTTAAGTTAGGTATACCCCTTTGGGGGGGTGAGGCCGTCCCACCTTCTCCCCCAAAGAGGACTCCCCCCAGCGGGAGTTCATTGCAACTTGGGGGATAACTCCGCCCCCAAGTTGCATAGCCTGGCAACAATCCCCCTCCCATTTTGTTGCATAACCTCTTGCAACAATCCCCCATTTGTTGCATAACCTCTTGCAACAATCCCCCATTTGTTGCATAACATCTTGCAACATCTCACCTTGTTGCATGACCTTATGCAGCATTGATCAACATTTGCAATTGTATTGCACTCTCTCCTTTTGCGCCCATACTACTACCATTGTCGTGCACAACTGCATGCGCACGATCGCTCTTTATTGACCATTCTTGCAATATAGAAGTGAATGCAGTTGCAAATTTTTCATGAGTATGGGAATCTGGCAGATTTTTGGTGGTTAAAACATGCTGCTTTTGCTCACATTTACTATTAATTCAATGTGCTGTCAAACTGATAAAGGCTTTATTTTTTTTATAGTGACGCCTAATAACCCAAATAAAACATTCGGTATTCGGCCGAATAATTTTGCACCAAATATTCGGTACATCCCTAATATTCGTATGTTGAGCTAAATCCATTAATATTTAAGGGTGTTCAAATTTGAAAAAATTTGTCACCGTAAATTGTATAATGATACTAAGGCTTCGAGTTGCGCCACCTCTAAATATACACGAATTGAACCAGTGTTTTATTTTCCGCATCATTAGTGGATGTGAAATATGGGCGAATGTCATGAGAAATATATTTTTCATTTTCATTTTTCTTTTGACCACCCTAATATATATATATATATTATTAGTTGAGATGAAGTAATAAACATAGGAAAAGAATGATAGCAAAGTACAGAGAGTATTTGTAGGTTATCAAAACTTAGGCCTAAACTTCTATACTTAATATGACTGGTTTATGTTCTGTTGCGTTTAAAAATACGACTAATCTATACCGAAGACTTGTATCAATATATCCTTTCACGTTTTTAATTTTTAAGAGGTTCGAAATATGAGGACTTAAGCAGGCTAAAACCCTGTATTCACAACTTGTATAACAGTTGAGTTCAGCGTATCCTGGCGGGTCAGTCACATCTAGCCTATTGTGAACAGTCCGTTCGGCCAGGGCTTTCGAACATTAAGCCAGAGACTTAATATTTGGAAACAAGTCCTAGTCATAGGGAGAAACACTTAACACCCTCCAAATTAACCAGGCCAGTATTAGTTTTAGAATAGTCAGGGGCGTTTTTATTAAAGTTTTGAATTGGTTAGGGCAAGTTAAGTCACAGTGGTCCCGAGCCCCGTTTACTAGTTTTCCTTAATGGAAGTTCTCGAAAAACTCTTTTAAAGTTTTCACTAATCACTCCATATTTAAGTAAAGTTATTTCAACCAATGTAAAAAAAAGAAATACAAATAGCACTATTTTTGTAAGCTTTATTCAGGATGCAAATATATAGAGCATATAGGGCCCGGGGTAAGGGGGTCCCGACCGGTCCCGTCGAGGCCGTGCCCCGCTTCCTCCTATGTTAAAAACGCTTTTTTTAGGTAGCTTGTTATTAGAACGTGCTTACGTGTATATATATGTATATATATATATATATATTATATATATATATATATATATATATATATATATATATATATATTAGTGGTGGACCGGATATCCGCATCATTTTTAACATCTGCATCCGCACTTCTGACTGCGGATATTACCTCTAATAAATTATGCAATTTACAATTAAATTAGCTTATAAAGTAGCTTATAAGGCCCAGTCATGCACATTTCATGTAAAGTATTAATTAATTATTAATGAAGAAACAAATATATAAACCTCAAAATATAAATACCTGGTAACACAGAAAATTGAATGAAACGTGTTTCATTCAATTTTCTGTGGCTGAAACTCTTGGGAAAGTTATTATTTTTATCATAATGAAAACATTAATATTAATTTTAATTCTTATGCATTGTCTGCCATAATAGTAATACCACGAAATTTGAAAAATTATGTCATATATTCATAATTCTATATTATATTGATAGATTAACTAAATATCCGCATATGCATCCGCGGATATTGAAATTAAAATCCGCATCCGCATCCGCAGATGTTGAAAAACTGACATCTAGTCCACCACTAATATATATATATATATATATATATATATATATATATATATATATAGTGTGTGTGTGTGTGTGTATGCTCAAATAATTTATACACTGTAGTTGCAGATAGTGCAAATACAGTATGGGTATTATTGCGTGTTTATTGTGTTAGAAGAAAGCAGGAAGCACAACTTACAATAAAAACTAGTACAAGTATTGCAAGTCTTCTCAATTTGCATTCAGGCATGCCTGACATCGAGTAAAAACAGAACGACACATATGTGCACATGTGCTTCATGCAAAGAAGCCGGTTTACTGACGTAAACAATGTTCTTCAGTTTACTTCAGAGATAAAAGTCGAGAGGTTTAAGATTTGGAGATTTTCTAAAACAGCTTCTGAGAGATTTGGTGTGCTGTACCGGCTCGCAGCATCCCCGCTCAGTTGCTGATATATATATATATATATATATATATTGGATTGATTCACTCAACCTACAAACAAAAGATGAATGGGTCTTATTCAGAGCGAGTAAAATGAAATAAGAAAAAAAAATACACAGTTTGATACAAATACAAAATACTTCAAAAAAACAAGACTCCAACATCAAAAAAGACGCAAACAAAAAATTCAAGCGAAATTATACAAATACACTTTATAAATACACTTAAATTATATAAATACACTTTACCTGCGATGTCAAAGGACAACGAACTTAAAATGCACAAGGGACAATGCAAAACAAAGAACATAAACATTGTCCTGGCAAATATTCAAGGAATAAAACCGAACAACTCACTAAACAAAGTTTCGTACCTGAAAGGTTTTATGGACGAAACAAGGGCGGACATCGCATGCCTCGCAGAAACACATCTTAAAGATTGCCAAGGAAACTGCGATAACTGCGAACACTGTATCGCTAAGAAAGAATTGCATATCGATGGATTCAACTTACTAAGAGCGGATAGAACAGCGAGACGTAAAGGTGGCTGTGCTATTTATATAGGATACATGAGAGGCATATGACAGAGACGGTAATAAGTAAATCCAACAGCTTCGTGGAAACCCTTGCAATGAAAATAGAGAAACTAAACGTGGTACTGATCGTCATCTATAAACCGCCAAACTTTCCAAATGAAAAATTTTCAGATGCCATTGATGATATCAGAACCCATTTATAAAATACAAAAAGGTGGGTAGAAATATATTTATACAGCAAGATAAGGGGGGTACAAGAGAGGACCAGGAGCAAGCAAAAATGCTGATGGCTCTCACAAACGAGTTTATGCTGACACAGGAGATAACAGAAAATACAGGAAAAATAACTGCCTAGATCTGGTATTCACAGATAACACGAACTTGATTGCCGATATAAAAATAACCCCAACTAATATCTCACACCACAATATAATCGGGTTATCAACAAATATGGCGATAACTTTAAAAGACAATACACATACGGAAGGAAGAAGCAAATTTGGGGCTTTTAACTTAAACTCCAAGACCATAAATTGGGAAGAAATCCGATCACACATGGCCCAAATAGAGTGGAGAACAGTTTTAGAGAATAAAACAACTGAGGAAATGCTAACAACCTTGGAAGAAAAGACACTGAGAATTTTGGAAAAATATGCTCCGAAAGCACAACCAAAAGGAAAAAGGAACTGGCTAGAGAGGCAAAAGAGAAGAATATTCCGCAAAAGAAAAAGAGTGGCGACGAAGTTAGCTAATTGCGGAGACAACAATGCCAGGAAAGTAATACAAGAAAAACTGGAGAGAATCGATAGGGAAATACAAACTCTGATAAGGGGTCATACAGAGAGGGAAGAGGAAAAGGCGGTAGAAGCAAAAAGGAAAATCAAAATACTTCTACAGCTATGCCAAAAGGAAAACAAAAACGCGCGCTACAATCGGGCCCTTAAGGAAAAGAAATAATGAACTAACAAACGATCTAAAAGAAATATCTGAAACATTGAGAGCCAAGTATGAGTCGGTCTTCAGTACCCCAAAAAGTGACAAAGCGATACCTGACATAGATGCATTTTCCAGAGAAATTGCAAGGAGAATGTATAACAAACTTTGATTTTACCCCAGAAGATGTAGCGAGAGCTATAGGATAAATGAAATCACATTCAGCTGCAGGTCCGGACAAATGGAACGCACTATTAATTAAAAACTGTAAAAATGAAATAGCTACACCCTTATACAGTTAGGCTGACCATACGTACCGTTTTGAACGGGACAGTACCGTTTGTTTTATATTTCCTGGCCGTCCCGTCGTTTTAATAAAAATGTCAATTTTGTCTCGGTTTACGTACTTACTTTTTTATGAATACAGAATATTACATAACCCCGTCCCTTTTTTGCCATCCCAATGTCCCTTTTTTGTCTCAAGGAAATATGGTCAGCCTACTTATACTGGATATAGAGAAGATCCCTAGACACTGGGGAAATACCGAGCATCTTGAAAAGAGCTAACATTGTCTCGATATATAAAGCCGGGGATAAATCTCAAGCAAAGAACTATAGACCAGTGTCATTGACGTCCCATCTCACCAAAATATTTGAAAGAATAGTCAGAGAGAAAATCTATGACTTCTTGGAGACACTGGAAAGATTCAACGAAAATCAGCACGGATTCCGATCAGGAAGATCATACTTATCACAACTTACAGAGCATTATAACAATATCTTAGATGCACTTGAAGGCAATGAAAACTATGATGTCATATACACGGATTTTGCTGAAGCTTTCGACAAATGCGATCATGGTATAATAGCACATAAAATGAAACATATGGGAATAACAGGCAAAGTGGGAAAATGGATCTACAACTTCCTCAGAGAACGACGACAGGTGGTCAAAATTCAGAATCAGAAGTACGCAGCTCAGTACCACAAGGTACAGTGCTGGCCCCACTCTTGTTCATTATCATGCTAACAGACAGAGAGAGTGGAGTAAACAGCAACAGTATAGTAACATCCTTTGCAGACGATACAAAGATCAACAGAAAAATCAGCAATGCAAATGAAGTGGAGGCCTTGCAGAGGGACACGAACGAAATATACACCTGGTCAGAAGACAACAATATGACATTTAACACCGAGAAATTTCAGTTCTTGAGATATGGTACAAATGAGGAACCTAAACAGACTACATATTATGCTTCAGATAGACAGGAAATTCATAGAATCACGAAAGCGGCCAACTTGGGGGTAATAATGACCGATGATGCCAAATTCGAGACGCAAAATCAGATAGCAATAAACAAAGCAAAGAAGAGTCATGGGACAGGTACTAAGAACGTTCAAAAGGAGGGACGGGACAGTAATGATTACCCCGCTGAGAACACTGATCATACCGAAACTTGAATACTGCTCAGTTTTGATGTCCCCATATAAAAAGGAAGAAATTAATAAACTGGAAGAAACGCAGAGACATTTCACAGCCAAGATTAATGGCTGCAAAGAACTCAACTACTAGGAAAGACTACGTAAACTAAATCTGTACTCCCTGGAAAGAAGAAGAGAGAGGTATACCATAATCTACATATGGAAAATGATCGAAAAACTGGTACCAAACCTAAAACTAAACCCAATTACCATCCAAACAACGCTTCAAAATAGGAAAGGCAGAATGTGTAGTGTTCCCAAATTAAACGCCCGACAGGGGACCTCCTCAACACTGAAGGAAAATAGCTTGGTTGTCAGGGGACCAAGACTTTTCAACCAGCTTCCAAAGGACCTCAGAAACGTTACAGGGATCAAAGTTGAAGTCTTCAAGAGAAGACTAGATGCCTGGCTCAGAACGGTACCAGATGAGTCCTGTGTACCTGGCTATGTGCGGTGGAGAGCGCAAGCGAGCAACTCGCTCCTCCACCAAGCCAGGATTAGAGGCGGGGCCACCAGCTTGACCTTCGTGTGAAGAAAGACCGACGCACGGAACCCTAACGAGGTACAGAAGAATACTGTAGGTACAAAGATAGACAGTGCATCCACTCACATCCTGTTCTCTGCTTATACCCTATGAGCATGGCCGCTGTAAATTTGAGGCAAAATGTAAATCCTCTCATCTCTTCATACGCAAATCCTCCGCCAGACACAGAGATTCCAAAATCTGGGAGAAAATTCAGCAGGATGATCATGAAGTCACAAAACCCAACGATGATTGCATAATTATGTTTCCCAGTTGCGTAACTTTACGATTACCCTGTATTTTCACCACCCACTGGTGAGTGTTCAAACACTCCAATAAATAGACTGATAAATTCACTACTCACCAAAAGATCTTTAAATAAAGCAGAGAACATTTTTCCGATATTTTCAAAACTGTGAAATCAGTAAATATATTGAGAATATTCAAAGAGAGGCAGCTTTCACTTCTCTCCCTTCCCCAAAAATATTTACTTCAGGGAAGGAATTAAGAATAGAATTGAAACAATACCTATCAAAATATGCGAAGGAAACTTTGACGAATGATGAAAGGGCAACGAAACACGCTTCTCTAAAGGACAGTGAAACATGAAAACCGTTAAGTCAAAGTTCAAAGAAACATATAAGTTTGTCTAAGAACAAACTACTCCCTGAATAAAGTCCCGTATTTGAAAGGAATTATGGAAGAAACAAAAGCCGATGCCGATTTGACGTTTTTAAGGGGAACGTATTAATTGAAATCTATTTTAAGATTGCCAAAGGGACTGTGACAGCTGTAGTGATGAAAAGGGAACTCAAATAGGCAATTATACAGTATTTCGCGAAAGGACAGAAAGGGAGATGTCTTATATATACACGGTAAATACATTGCACACAGAAAAGATATTAAAAGATAAAAACAATTATATACAACTGAAGGGGATGAAAACTGTAAAACCAAACATGATAATAAAAGTTATAACATTATTGATAAACCTCGGTTAACCTTTGTTTTTGCTTTCGCCGAATTGTTCATTTTGACAAAGGTCAAGATTGTCACTCCACCTTAGACCTACAGTTTAACTTGGAATCCGAACTACGCCCCACCAACAGCCCAGCGTCTTAACCACTAGGCTACCCAGGGTACCTAGTTATCTACCAACCACTTTCTTTATGGTGTGGAAGGATGGACAGCCGATGGATTCGTAGTCAGCGACGCTAACCACAACACCACCGAGGCGCTCGAGTTATACATAAACCTCCAAATACCGAAACGAAAAGTTCTTGATGTCTTAACCCATTCGACACGTATAACGACGTACGGCGTACGTTATATAAAGTTCACTCACTTTCTAGTATAACGTACGATTTACGTCATGTTTTATATATTTTTTCTAGCTATAGCCGCACACGAGGCGGGAGGGGAGCTGTATTTTTAACTGAATTAAGTAGATAAAGCTTCCCTAACATTTAGATTTCGGGCACACTACATTTAGTTACGTCGCACGCAACAAAAGGGGTAGAAAAGATCAGAAACCCGTTAAAAAGTTTTAAAATCCTTATCGCGTAACATAAATCTCAGAAGAGATTTCGATTTCCAGTTTGTAAAGTATACAAAACTAAAAAAAATGTATATAGGGGATGTAACAAAATTCTTTACCGTTTGGGGGTATTTTTCTGAAGTTTTTACAGTTGACATCACTGTAGTGAGTGATTTTTGATAAATTAATTAAACTCGGATGACGATGCCCTGGAATTCATCCGATGTAAATCGTACGAAAATCACTGTGCAATTTTCAAACATTGAGCTGAAGTAACCCTCTGCAATATTCGAAGAGGCCAAGACCTAAATTCAAGGAAAACGTTGGTCCGAGCACTCAAAGAGACTGCAAAGCATCGAGATTGACAAAAACCTGTTTGGTTGACTCTCGCGGTTCTTTCAAAATCGAGTTAAATTGGTGTTAGAAACGCAAGGAAACGATATTGGTCGTTATTGAAGTCTGTCAGATTTTTTTTTTAAACTGATCAAAATATTTTTCTCTTGATCTCCAAAACTCGTAAAGAATTTTTTTTACACCTCTTGCTGTATTAATCAAGACAAAGGAAACGCAAAAGAAGACTAGGAGCAATCAGGATTACTATTGTTCCTGTCAGACGAGTTTAGACTAACGAAAGAGAACAGAAAATAGCAACTTAATTGAGGATGTATAGCAATAATATCAGGCAATAACATTATTAAAATGGGAAACCATACGAAGTCAAAATCAGATGATAAACCAAAATTCAGTGATTTAAGCAAATTTGAACTCTGAACTCCAGGGTTGGGTCGTTGGGTCAATTAAGTTAATTAACTTAACTTTTTTGCCGATTAACCGATTAAGTTAATTAATTTAACTTAACTAGTTGAATTTTTAAAAAAGTTTAACTTAATTGAAATATCTCCAAATTAATTGATTAACCAATTAATTTTCAATTAATTTTCCTATAAAAATGCTGTTTTCATCTTTCTGAGTGAAATGTAATAGGCTAAGAGATGAAAGGTTTGAGAACCCCCATCTTCTGTAAAGTTAACAAGCGTGTTTAATTTGTAAGTGAAGTATATATTTTATGTTGGTAAGGAATCTGGATTATGTTCAGTGTCAATAGTGTACAATATGTATAAAACGTACAGTTTAGAAAACAATTTGTTATTAAATTCAGTTTTTCTTCATTTTTACAATGGAAAACTATTATATGCCTAAAAGTTGAGACTTGAGAAAAGTTGAGTTGAAACCATAAACAAATTTAAGTTATTTATAAGAAACAGAAAAATAATAAAAGCTCATAGAAAAATTATCCTTATTTCTTACCCTGTATAATATACAAAAAAATACATATAATTTATCAGACATTGACAACCACACCTATAAGGTGATTCCACATAATTACAGGTTTATCATTACCTTGATTAGTTATATATAATGAGTGTAAGTACTATAGCCGCAAAAGGTTAGAGTGCAAGAATGTTGCAAGTGATTACGTAATGTTGCAAAGGGGTGGGGTTGTTGCAAAGGGGGTGTTGCAAAAAGGGGGGGGAAAAAAAAGAAAAAAAGAATTCCCCCCAAAGGGCCCTTTGTTGCCAACCGGGGTTGCAAGGGGCATGCAACTTGGAGGCGGAGTTCTCCCCCAAGCTATTCCCCCCAAAGGGCCCTTTGTTGCCAACCGGGGTTGCAAGGGGCATGCAACTTGGAGGCGGAGTTCTCCCCCAAGCTATTCCCCCCAAAGGGCCAGAAAGGAGAGAAAGGAGGAGAGGTGTTCACCTGGCAGGAGCCAAGTGCATATTAAGACTTCAGCCGAGTAGGCGTTGTTTTATAGGCTCCTAATCAGCCAGTTGGCTGAGCCAAGGGGGGGAGGGGTACACCTGAAGGAGAGAGAGAGAGAGAGAGAGAGAGAGAGAGTAGGTGCCTTTGATTGCAAGGCATGCAACTTGGAGGCGGAGTTCTCCCCCAAGCTATTTTCGTTTACCTAACCTAAGAGGCCTCTAAGGGGTTTTCCCAAAGGGCCAGAAAGAGAAGGACCAGAGGTCCTTGCTCGGCTGGGAGCCGAGCTTGTAATGACTCCGTCAGTCGTCTCTCGGTCTTTTATAAACCTCTATTCTGGCTGAGTTGCCAGATAGCGCCATATATTCAGTTGCCAGATAGCGCCATGTGTTCCAGATAGAAAAAACTATATATTAATCAAATTACCACAATATATGATGGTAGATGAATCCAATTAAATTCTGTTTATTAAATAAATAATTTTCACACACTTAATTTTTATTATAAATATTTAAGTCACGAATATCAGTGGGGAAAAGAAAATTTACGAAACACACGAGCCTCATTCCCCCCAATCCCCTGCGAAGAAAATTGAAAAAAAACGAAATCTAAAGAAATTAATCAATTGAAATTAGCCAAAACACAATCCGCTATAACGGGGTCGGACGACTAATGACATCTTTATATTTTCGAAGAACACCTGCTTGTTGAGAGATCTTCCTTCCAGACCGCTCTTGATGTGGATATATATATATATATAATAAACGAATAAACAACTCGTGCACACACACACACACACACGCACACGAGGAAAGGCAGAAACTAGGTCATTTCGAATCGTCCCCTAGAGACCTTTTCGGCCGAGGGTTAATCCTTCGTCCAAGCTATTCGAGCAAAACCACCTTTCACAACAATTCTTATTATTATCATTATTATTATTATTATTTCTACAATGAAAATATTTTATATTTACGCGTATGCCAGATACCATTGTATACATTATTATATTTCTTAAAAGTTGGTTTAGAATACCGTTAGTAGGTTTAGAAGGCGTAACATGATATAATTAAGTAAAACAACATTGCATCATTCTGTTTATTATAAATATATAGAAAATAAATATACATTTCAATAATAATTGAGGAATATGCATATAATCATAACAGTACAGGAAATATATACACACAATTATGGAGATATATATAAAGTAAATATACATTTCAAATAGAAATAAATATACATTTCAATAATAATAGAAATATGCATACAATCATAACAGTACAGGGGAAATATCACGCAAAATATATAAATACATTTCAATAATAGAAATATGTATATAATCATAACAGTACAGGAGAAATATCACGCAAAATATATAAATACATTTCAATAATAATAGAAATATGTATATAATCATAACAGTACAGGAGAAATATCACGCAAAATATATAAATACATTTCACTTTTTTTTCAAAATATTAAACTCGCATTTAATCGAGTTTACAATTACATCATTATTGCTCTGCATTACGCAGTATATGCGGCTTAATAATATTTCACCGCTTAAAGTATAGGGAAACCTGTATTCGATATGAAGGGCTTTCATATCGTTCAGTACTATTTTTGTTCCCACTTTACAACCGGTTGGTAAGTCATCTTTAAATACGTCTAGAATACAATCAAAAGCACGCACAAAGAGTTCATCGTTAGCTACATTATTAAACAAGTTTATAAACACGCTTTTCCAATCGAGGGTTTATTTCTACCGACTCGAGCTTTTCAATCGTGAACTCACTCAACATAACGGCAATTGAAGTAATCTTCTAAATCGTTACGACAACTGCGCGTTATATAAAGAAATAGTTATTCAGGGTGAACGGTGTAGGTGAGCTCAGCCTTGTACCGATCAATTGCTTTGTACCAAAGTTCATGGTATTTCAAAGAGTCTAAACTTTTTAAATAAACGTCCAGCTCTAGACCATTCTCACCAGCCCTACACTCGGTAAACCCATCGAGCAGAGCGGTGTAGGCGTATTCAAGTACTGTATCAAAATAAAGCATATCCGTAACACGCGCGTCTAATATAGGTTTCAGCTTACGGAATCCGACGATTTCAAACATTCTGTCGAGGATGAAACGGTTTCGCATAGGAATAAGAGCGTTATTATCAGAAGCATTCTTCCACATCAGCCGTATATCAATGCACGGCCGATCGTTATTTATACACAACGTACATACAACGACGTATGAAGGTGCGTCACTAATCTGCTCTCTTCTTGTACCTACGTTAGCAGGTATTTTAACGATCTTCACTCCACTTCTCAACTATCACGAAGATTCTATTCATCTCCTCGACACTTAAATAAACCCGTTTGTTTGTTTGTCTACATTCCGTTTCCAGCACATTGCTAACGGTACCGGAATTACGCCTGAACACGCAAACGATTTCGTCACGGACACATCGTACGAGGCGTTGAGAATGCTGCTCAAAGGAAGTTCCATCGTATTCGAGGAGCGCACGTCTACTCGGTTCAAGCTCTGAGATAACTATGAGCCGTGTGAGGCACGCAGGTAGGCAGGAACGGTTCGACGGGCGGCTGACTCGATGATACGTGAATGGGCTTGTTCGTATGATCCGCGAGTCGCACCGAATTGTTGTACATATTTATTTTTCCGGTACAAGAATTAATTTTATCACTACCAGCCTACGCACCAGACAGTTTCCCTCAGATAAGAACTAGGCACATTTTATGTTTTACTAAACATCACACTCCGGCGCACTATTTGAAAGGAACATATGCTCATATTTTTCCTTTCTGCCCATCAAACGATACTCGTCTCTAAAGTCTGTTAAAAACTCACGCAGGGCACTAGCCACAACCTCACTACGAACCTCATCATGATATACGTTAATATAGTGATAAAAATACTTAAGATTGTCCATGATCACGAGATTCACATTTTCAGTCGTAGGGTATGAGTAATCGACATGGTGTAGCATGACGTAATACCGCTTGTCACACCACCCATCCGCAAGACTCATTATCCATACCTGCTGCTTCTCTTCTGCACGCGTTGTTTCTTTTACTTCACGGTATATGTGAGACTTTATAAAGTTTAGCTCTACAGCATACTTCAGCACATCGTCTGTGCAACGAAAGCCTTCAACGGTCTCACCAGAACATCCGTAGAGTATTTGTACATCTTGGAGCTTCGCACAATCCAATGTGGTTTTAAAAGAGGCATAGGAGTGGGGAATAGGAAGTTTTTCGGTATCCACCACATCCTGACACTTTGCTGAATACCATTTCATAAACGTTGTACAAGCAATATTAAAGGTAGCCATTTGAATACACGTCTGATCTTTTCTTCTGAATACACGTCTGATCTCTCGGGCTTACTGCAGTCGACTGACCACGCAGGGACTCCCAGATAGTAGCATGACTCACGGTCTTACAGTGGGCGGAGCTTAGAAGTTTCACCTGTGCACACACACACACACACACACACACAAAGGAGAAAGTGAAACGCTAATTGAAAAATGATTTATTTAATAAACGAGATATTCAAGTTATATATATTTACAAATACGATTTAATAAACGAGATATTCAAGTTATATATATATTTACAAATACGTGTAATAAATCAATAGATACTTTACAAATACGATTTAATAAACGAGATATTCAAGTTATATATATATATTTACAAATACGTGTAATAAATCAATATACGATTATATACAAGACAAATACGTGTGAGTTAACAATAGAAGCATCATACGTTATGGTATCCAAAGGGTACGGTATCATAGGTACCAGGTAACTGGTAACGTTTCCTATAGGTGTTACGGCACACCTTCGTACCCCTAAGTTCCTTCACGCCCCACAGCTTCTGCGCCCGAAAATTGTGGGTGCCTACAATTAGTTGGGGAGTTTGTTCGCCCTCATCATCGTCCAAACATACTAGATCCTTCAACGATTCAAAGTTAACAACCCGCCGATTCGCATGGTTGAGCGTAATACCCTTTGCCTTCACGATATATTTCATTTCATCCCCCACCCTGACCCGTACCCCATAAGTACTCATCCTTGATCTCATTAGGGATTCGCCGAGGAACTCCCCAATAGTAGGCATGTATTCACCCTCCCTCTCTGTGAATATCACGCTATCTGTATCGGCATACAATACTCTCCGCCCAAGAGAATGCAATAGACCCCAAAGTTTTATACGGGCATAGGCTGTTGTGAAGCTGGCCACAGGTATGTTTGTAACCCTTGAGGTATCTGTGGCCAATTCAGTGTTATTGTACTTTATTATGTAAGTATTACCTACATTCACGATCTCCATGACCTCTTTATCGGGAGCATTGGCATAATCCCAGACATCGCTATAACTTTGTGCCAAATGAATGTTCCCTTTGCCGGTATTCTGCGCAAATTTTCCCCATACACTGTTTAGACACAACTTTGCACTAAAGCGCTTGCCAGGATTCTTTGCAATTTGGGCACGATCAAGTTGTATACCTTCGCGGTCGTGTTCCCCGAACGCGACAGCCTTACATAATCATTGATTTTGAAGCGCGCAGAGTGTGGTGGTGGTGGTGATCCATCTCTTCTCGGGAGCTTACCTCTTTCTAAAACTTCGTTAGGTGTTGTCCCAATCGTGCGATGGTGTGAGCGGTTGTAGGATGATGCCAATGATTCCAGAATGTCTAGAAATCTGTATGTGTTTTTATGTGTAAAATAACGGTGCATGCGTTCCTTTATGGTGCGCTGAACTCTTTCAGCTAAAGAAGCCTTATGTATAGAATTGGTTGTGTAATAGCTGATATTAAACTCTGTCAACATGTTCTGAAAAGCACGGCCTATAAATTCCTTCCCCATATCCGTACAAAAATAGCCAGGAACCCTGTTTTCTTTTAACATTAGCGTTTTGGTGGCTTTAGCTACTGTTTCAGGTGATTTATTTTTCAGAGGAACTAGCCACAGATATCTAGAGAATACGTCTATTATGAATAGAATGTAGCGGTAACCATCGTTATACACAGAATATCTTTGCATGTCTGTTAAATCTGCTTGCCAAATAGAATCAATCGAGGAAGCCCTTGTCTTGGCTGTTTTAAACCTTTTTCTCACAGTCTTATGAAGCGTATAAGCGTCCTGCTCCCTCAAAAATCTTTCAACATCTTTTTTTCCTACTCAGTAAACACTTCTGTACAGTCTATCTACGCCGCCGTAAGAGGATGGGCTAGAAATGTCATAATAGCGTTTAGTTAATACGTTAGCCATTTGCGTATTTTAGAGGCACGTGGGTAGGGTTGGTTTAACCTCTTCTTGCTCCTCTTCAAAGGTGTTACCGCCTGGGGTGACGGCTCCTTCAACTGTGTCACATGCGCTGCATGTTCCAAGTCTTTTAACCTGTTCAGATTTCCTATCAACGTTTAGGGACATTTATTTGCTGTAGTCTTGCTTTAATATGCTTCCATCCTGATGGTGATGGCCTATCCCACTTTCTCACCAGATCATGGACAATGTCTACGATATTCGATCCCTGTACCTTTGATCCTTCCACAATGAGCTCGCCTGTATCGGTCCATTGTATGCTGGATCCTCATTCAATAGATTATAAAGACTTAAGCCTTTACTCATCAATGTATGTGGGAGGGTGCTTTTTAATACATGTTCGATATGTTGTGTGGCTAATCTTTTTGGTTGGTCAGCTGTATCGTCGAGCACAGATCCTATGTCGCCATGTCCATCGTCCCCCGTGCTGTGCCTAATAACCACAGGAATCTCTGTAGGGCTCTTATAATTTTCGTACTCGTGAAGAAATTTCTGCAGAGCTTCTTGGTATAAGATTCTTTTCTCATCAGGTGTTTTTTCACTGTTTAATAGGGCCAGCAATTCGCTTTCCATTCTTTTAAGTCTGCTTTTACGGGGATCTAGATCCGTGTCTGGATTCCTTTGCAGTGAAGCGTACACCTCATGGGGAATCACTACCACTTTCTTCATTATATTAATCTAGTCAGTAAAGGACCCAAAACTGAAAATAAGATGGGTAGAAATGACCCTCCTGTTTGTACAATAATTCGTTTTTTCTTCGCTACAGTTTGACTTTTACGAGCGAGTGCACGTATTATGTTCTTGTAGCGGCGTAGGCGAGCCTTCTGATGGGTTTCCATTGATACATTGCAATTTATAACGTTAAGACAGATTTCACAGATGCATTTTAAAAAGTCGGTGTCGATATTTTTAATAAACATCTGCTGCATTGCCCGGGGCAGTCGATGATAGATTTTTATTAATTCACGGTATTTCTTTAGTCTCTTTGTCATTCTGGAATATACACCGTTTCAGGCTCGTTTGGAAATATATTCGTTCGCAGAAGAACTCTAAACGTGTTTCGCGGATGAAGGTCGCAAAGCAAATATCCGTAACGCGTGCTTGTAGCTTCTTTATAAACTTCCAAAAACTCCTTACGCTGATTCGGGAACATTTGATTGGCTAATACCCCAATTTGTGATACATCTCTACGTTGCGCGAATAAGACTAGATATTGCGTATTTAACGACACATCGCGCATGTATCTATTTTTGAAAAATAGATTCTGATTGATGAAGAACACGCTTATGTTAAGATGGTGGGAGAATACTGTAAATGTCTCGGCAAACGTTTTATCCATCTCTAACATGGATCGTCAATTACAATGATTGTATGTTCATTTCCCTTTAACGAATTAACGTCATATACGCCTTTGTGGAACAAAATATCATCTTGGTACTCGTTGAACACTGATTGATACGTCAAATAGCACCATATAACTTTATGCACAAATTTCGAGAACATCTCTCCCTTTTCTTTAATGATTTTAAGCATAAACACAGTTTTACCACATCCTGTAGGTCCAGATATAATACATGTGGATGGGCTCATGAATCTGAATTTTTCTACAGAGTCCATTTCTAACACGTCACACTCCTAAGTGGGTCATTTACAAAATATTACAAATTTTGAGTGCTGTTCCTTATATTTTGCTTTCTTCTCCCACAGAACCGTGAATGACGATGAGGTAGAGCACCCCATCATTGTCATTACGGATGACCTCGACGACAGTGTAGTTGTGATCTCCTCCCCTGCCAACGAACCCTCACCAGCGATACCGCTAGCACGTCCAAAGCGGAGGTATGAGAACCCCACGTCAGGTATAAAGCGACCGAAATACGCGCCTGTTGCAGCGGTAATAGATCCCCAACCCTCAACCTCTTACGCAACAACCCTCCCAGCAGCACCTCCCGCTAATATATCCCCTTATTCATCCGCCACAGTTGCCCCCCGTTCTGTTAAGTCTACAATAATAGATCCCCAACCCTCAACCTCCTACGCAACAGGGCCCCCATCAGCATCTTCCGCTAATATACCCCCTAATTCATCCGTCACAGTTGCCTCCCGTTCTGTTGAGGATGCTATAACGTTTGAGTTGGTGCGATCCGCAGCCCCCACCCCAGCCTTGACTAGAAATCGGTATAGAGTCAGGGTCGACCCTAGAGCCATGTATAGTAATGGAATTGAGCGCGGGCTACGCCGGGTTGTACAGCGTATTGTAGAGTTTGCTCTTCAGAATCGCGACGAGCGTGAAGTCAGGACGAGTCTGTCCTTTGGGTTCGGGTCAGATGACGGTGATGTAGACGATTATTGGGTGATAGTGCCATTTAGACGTTTGGCGGCTGAAGATGTAGAATATATATTAGGACGTATATTGCAAGCCGCCCAAAGTAGTATAGCCTTCAATATGGACAACTTCACAGTAAATATTGACCGTGTATTCCGTGTTGCGGGTCATAGTGCCATACCGTATACTCTTAACTTCAATTCTCCGACTATTTACCGAAAGCATATAAACGTCGATCGTGGTTGCGGCTTTATAGCAGTACTCTTAGCACGTATGTTTACTGTACAAAATACACAGGCCCCAAAAATTTGGTTGCCTACGGTCGTGGAGCGTGCCCGTAAACTAGCTGTAGACTGTGAACTTGAATTTGACTGTAATATGGGTCCTGAAGAGCTGAGAAGGGTAGAACAGGAAATGAATGTCCGTATAGTTGTATTTGGGCTGGATGATCGTCGTAGGACTGCGTATGTTTTTAAAAGCTGTGTGAGAGATCGTACAAGACCCCTACTTATTTTAGGATTGTCAGGGACAACGTATCTCCCCATCCGTAATATAAGGTGGCTTTACGCGAGTTATGACAAAAGTCGAAAATATGGGAGACATCATGATTTGTGTAAGGGGTGCCTCGAGTTTGCGGATGATATTGTGCGACATTGTAAAGAAGTCACATGGTATGTGAGCAGTGTAAAAGCACCAAATGTGAAAGCCGTGTAGTTGACGCTGAGAAGAGAGACTGTGATGTGTGTAGACGCACATTTTTCAATAATAGCTGTTTTGATTTCCATAAATCAAAATGAGAATCTGTGAATGTGGTATGTTTCACACAATGGATAATTGGGGAAAATTTAAGCACAAGTGTGACGTAATTCACTGTCCTACATGCCAGGAGGAATATAAGGCGGATAGAGTAAAGCATGTATGTTATATGAAAGATGCTAAGCCTAAAAATAACCCTTGTATAACTGTGTACTACGATATAGAAACATATACGAACGCTGAAACCAAAGAGGTAATTCCACATTTACTTGTGAGCCAGACCATCTGTGATGAGTGTATGGGTATCGAATGTGACGAGTGCCCCAAATGCGGTAAACGGACAAACGTTTTTAAAACGAATGTCCGCGATAGTCCTGTGAAATTATTTGTGTCCTATATTGTCAAGTTAGCCGACAAGTTCAAAAAAATGACTGTGTATATTCTCGCCCATAACGGGGCAAAGTTTGACACGCAGTTCCTTTATAAGGAGTTGCTTGAACACGAATCCTCTGAGATATTTACAGGTGATCCATTGAAAAGAGGCAACAAATTAATACAGATGCAGATAAGAGGCAATGTACAATTTAAAGATACTTTATTATTCACACCTTGTAAATTAGCAAAGCTACCCAAGGTGATGGGAGTAGCAGCTGAAGTTTCCAAAGGATACTTCCCTTACACTTTCCTCACCAGCGAGACTTTAAACTACGTAGGCCCACCACCGCCCAAACATTATTTTGACTGTATGGATGAATGTGAAGACTTTGATCGATACTACAACAGTTTTAATGAAAGTAACCCTTATAATATAGCTGATGAATGTGAGCGTTATTGCCTGAATGATGTGCGCGTGCTTAGATTATGTTTCCAGGCCTTTAGAAGGATGTACATAGCCCGTTTCAAATGCGATCCACTGCAAGTCGCAACCACCATCGCATCATTATGTTTTACGGTGTTCAAGAATAACTTCATGCCTAAAGACACCTTAGCCATTATTCACCGAAACAACCCCCGTAGTTACGGACACAAGGCTATTTACTGGCTCATACACCTACAGCAACAGACAGGTGTATACATAAAGCACGCCCGCAACACGGGTGAAGTACCCATTAAGATTAATGGACGTGTTTTTTGGGTTGATGGGTTAAGTGAAAACCGTGTCACTGGTGTGAAGACTGTGTACTCCTTTAACGGTTGCTGGTGGCATGGATGCCCCCGTCCTGAGTGCGGAATCGCCGGAGATATCCACGGTAAATCTCCTGCCGACTGTCTTGCATGGACCCGCACCCGCGATCAACTTATAGGATCACAGTTCACTCACAAAGTCTTGTGGGTGCATGAATATGATGCACGTATGGAGACAGACGAGGTGTACCGTGAGGAAATAAACACGATCAAGCGTTCAATGGTGCTGGATCCTCTCAAATGTGGTGATAGCTTGTTTGGAGGACGTACAAATCCATTCAGACTATACTTTCCACCTACGAAGGGCGTGAAGCTCCATTACTACGATTTCTGTTCTTTATACCCATACGTGATGAAGAACAATCCGTACCCCGTGGGCGCTCCTGAGAAACTGGTGGGACCTAGCCTGCCATCCATCAATGAATTTTCAAGAAATTTGAATGATCGTTACTTTGGGCTCTCTTTCGTAGACGTACTCCCCCCACGCAATTTATGGATGCCAATCTTACCTGTCGTTATCGACGACAAGCTCATGTTTCCCCTGTGCGTGAAGTGCGCGGAAGAGGATAACGGCGATTGTAACCATATACCCCACCAGCGTAAGATCAGAGGCGTATATACAAGTCCTGAGCTGGCCCTAGCCGTACGCCATGGTTATAGAATACTGAAGATACATGAGGTGTGGAGGTTTCAGAAGCTACCCAACCTTTTCACACCATATATAAACGCCTTTTTGAAGGATAAGGTTGAGGCAACAGGGTATCCGCGAGGAGTTGATACCGAAGATGAAAAGTCTGCCTATATTCAACGTTACCGCGACCGCGAAGGTATACAACTTGATCGTGCCCAAATTGTAAAGAATCCTGGCAAGCGCTTTAGTGCAAAGTTGTGTCTAAACAGTCTATGGGGAAAATTTGCGCAGAATACCGGCAGAGGGAGCATTCGTTTGGCACGAAGTTATAGCGATGTCTGGGATTATGCCAATGCTCCCGATAAAGAGGTCATGGAGATCGTGAATGTAGGTAATACTTACATAATAAAGTACAACAACACTGAATTGGCCACAGATACCTCAAGGGTTACAAACATACCTGTGGCCAGCTTCACAACAGCCTATGCCCGTATAAAACTTTGGGGTCTATTGCATTCTCTTGGGCGGAGAGTATTGTATGCCGATACAGATAGCGTGATATTCACAGAGAGGGAGGGTGAATACATGCCCGCTATTGGGGAGTTCCTCGGCGAGCTCACTGATGAGATCAAGGATGAGTATGGGGACAACGCATACGCCGACTCTTTTGTCTCAACAGGACCTAAGACTTATGGGGTACGGGTCAGGGTGGGGGAGGAAATGAAATATATCGTGAAGGCAAAGGGTATTACGCTCAACCATGCGAATCGGCGGGTTGTTAACTTTGAATCGTTGAAGGATCTAGTATGTTTGGACGATGATGAGGGCGAACAACCTCCCCAACTAATTGTAGGCACCCACAATTTTCGGGCGCAGAAGCTGGGGGGCGTGAAGGAACTTAGGGGTACGAAGTTGTGCCGTAACACCTATAGGAAACGTTACCAGTTACCTGGTACCTACGATACCGTACCCTTTGGATACCATAACGTATGATGCTTCTATTGTTAACTCACACGTATTTGTCTTGTATATAATCGTATCTATTGATTTATTACACGTATTTGTAAATATATATATAACTTGAATATCTCGTTTATTAAATCGTATTTGTAAAGTATCTATTGATTTATTACACGTATTTGTAAATATATATATAACTTGAATATCTCGTTTATTAAATCGTATTTGTAAATATATATAACTTGAATATCTCGTTTATTAAATAAATCATGTTTCAATTAGCGTTTCACTTTCTCCTTTGGGTGTGTGTGTGTGCGTGTGTGCATAGGTGAAAGTTCTAAGCTCCGCCAACTGTAAGACCGTGAGTCATGCTACTATCTGGGAGTCCCTGCGTGGTCAGTCGACTGCAGTAAGCCCGAGAGATCAGACGTGTATTCAGAAGAAAAGATCAGACGTGTATTCAAATGGCTACCTTTAATATTGCTTGTACAACGTTTATGAAATGGTATTCAGCAAAGTGTCAGGATGTGGTGGATACCGAAAAACTTCCTATTCCCCTCTCCTATGCCTCTTTTAAAAACACATTGGATTGTGCGAAGTTCCAAGATGTACAAATACTTTACGGATGTTCTGGTGAGACCGTTGAAGGCTTTCGTTGCACAGACGATGTGCTGAAGTATACTGCAGAGCTAAACTTTAAAAAGGTTCACATACACCGTGAAGTAAAAGAAACAACGCGTGCAGAAGAGAAGCAGCTGGTATGGATAATGAGTCTTGCGGATGGGTGGTGTGACAAGCGGTATTACGTCATGCTACACCATGTCGATTACTCATACCCTACGACTGAAAATGTGAATCTCGTGATCATGGACAATCTTAAGTATTTTTATCACTATATTAACGTATATCATGATGAGGTTCGTAGTGAGGTTGTGGCTAGTGCCCTGCGTGAGTTTTTAACAGACTTTAGAGACGAGTATCGTTTGATGGGCAGAAAGGAAAAATATGAGCATATGTTCCTCTCAAACAGTGCGCCGGAGTGTGAAGATGTTTAGTAAAACATAAAATGTGCCTAGTTCTTATCCTGAGGTAAAATGTCTGGTGCGTAGGCTGGTAGTGATGAAATTAATTCTTGTACCGGAAAAACAAATACGTACAACAATTCGGTACGACTCGCGGATCATAAGAGTTCGAACAACCCCATTCACGTATCATCGAGTCAGCCGCCCGTCGAACCGTTCCTGCCTACCTGCGTGCCTCACACGGCTCATAGTTATCTCAGAGCTTGAGCCGAGTGGACGTGCGCTCCTCGAATACGATGGAACTTCCTTTGAGCAGCATTCTCAACGCCTCGTACGATGTGTCCGTGACGAAATCGTTGCGCGTGTTCAGGCGTAAATCCAGTACCGTTAGCTATGTACTGGAAACGGAATGTAGACAAACAAACAAACGGGTTTATTTAAGTGTCGAGGAGATGAATAGAATCTTCGTGATAGTTGAGAAGTGGAGTGAAGATCGTTGTAAAATACCTGCTAACGTAGGTACAAGAAGAGAGCAGATTAGTGACGCACCCTCATACGCCGTTGTATGTACGTTGTGTATAAATAACGATCGGCCGTGCATTGATATACGGCTGATGTGGAAGAATGCTTCTGATAATAACAGTACTTGAATACGCATACACCGCTCTGCTCGATGGGTTTACCGAGTGTAGGGCTGGTGAGTATGGTCTAGTGCTGGACGTTTATTTAAAAAGTTTAGACTCTTTGAAATACCATGAACTTTGGTACAAAGCAATTGATCGGTACAAGGCTGAGCTCACCTACACCGTTCACCCTGAAGAACTATTTCTTTATATAACGCGCAGTTGTCGTAACGATTTAGAAGATTATTTCAATTGCCGCTATGTTGAGTGAGTTCACGATTGAAAAGCTCGAGTCCGTAGAAAAAACCCTCGATTGGAAAAGCATGTTTATAAACTTGTGTTTAATAATGTAGTTAACGATTGTATTCTAGACGTATTTAAAGATGATTTACCAACCGGTTGTAAAGTGGAACAAAAATAGTACTGAACGATATGAAAGCCCTTTATATCGAATACAGGTTTCCCTATACTTTAAGCGGTGAAATATTAAGCCGCATATACTGCGTAATGCAGAGCAATAATGATGTAATTGTAAACTCGATTAAATGCGAGTTTAATATTTTGAAAAAAAAAGTGAAATGTATTTATGTATTTGCGTGATATTTCTCCTGTACTGTTATGATATATTACATTTTCTATTATTATTGAATCTATTTATATATTTTGCGTGATATTTCTCCTGTACTTTTATGATTATATGCATATTTCTATTATTATTGAAATGTATTTATATATTTTGCGTGATATTTCCCCTGTACTGTTATGATTATATGCATATTTCTATTATTATTGAAATGTATATTTATTTCTATTTGAAATGTATATTTATTTTATATATATCTCCATAATTGTGTGTATATATTTCCTGTTTTCCTGTACTGTTATGATTATATGCATATTCCTCAATTATTATTGAAATGTATATTTATTTTCTATATATTTATAATAAACAGAATGATGCAATGTTGTTTTACTTAATTATATCATGTTACGCCTTCTAATCCTACTAACGGTATTCTAAACCAACTTTTAAGAAATATAATAATGTATACAATGGTATCTGGCATACGCGTAAATATAAAATATTTTCATTGTAGAAATAATAATAATAATAATAATGATAATAATAAGAATTGTTGTGAAAGGTGGTTTTGCTCGAATAGCTTGGACGAAGGATTAACCCTCGGCCGAAAAGGTCTCTAGGGGACGATTCGAAATGACCTAGTTCTGCCTTTCCTCGTGTGCGTGTGTGTGTGTGTGTGTGTGTGTGTGTGTGTGTGTGCACGAGTTGTTTATTCGTTTATTATATATATATATATATATATATATATATATATATACAGGGTGAGTGAAAAAGTAGCGCCCGATTTCTGTCAGTTGATTGTTTGTTTTGCCATTTGTATTACAGTGTACAAGAAGGTGGAAATAAATGAATGACATGTTTATCTAACCATTTATTCGGGGGGAAATTATTACGGAACTGTACCAAGCTGTTTTACTTGTAATTTTCAAAGTGCTCTCCCTCGTGATCGATGCACAATTGCAGCCGCAAAAACAGAAATCGGGCGCTACTTTTGACTCACCCTGTATATATATATATATATATATATATATATCCACATCAAGAGCGGTCTGGAAGGAAGATCTCTCAACAAGCAGGTGTTCTTCGAAAATATAAAGATGTCATTAGTCGTCCGACCCCGTTATAGCGGATTGTGTTTTGGCTAATTTCAATTGATTAATTTCTTTAGATTTCGTTTTTTTTTTCAATTTTCTTCGCAGGGGATTGGGGGGAATGAGGCTCGTGTGTTTCGTAAATTTTCTTTTCCCCACTGATATTCGTGACTTAAATGTTTATAATAAAAATTAAGTGTGTAAAAATTATTTATTTAATAAACAGAATTTAATTGGATTCATCTACCATCATATATTGTGGTAATTTGATTAATATATGGTTTTTGCTATCTGGAACACATGGCGCTATTTGTGTATTTTGGCTAATTTCAATTGATTAATTTCTTTAGATTTCGTTTTTTTTCAATTTTCTTCGCAGGGGATTGGGGGGGGGGGAATGAGGCTCGTGTTTTTTGTAAATTTTCTTTCCCCCACTGATATTCGTGACTTAAATATTTATAATAAAAATTAAGTGTGTAAAAATTATTTATTTAATAAATAGAATTTAATTGGATTCATCTACCATCATATATTGTGGTAATTTGATTAATATATGGTTTTTGCTATCTGGAACACATGGCGCTATCTGGCAACTCAGCCAGAATAGAGGTTTATAAAAGACCGAGAGACGACTGACGGAGTTATTAGAAGCTCGGCTCCCAGCCGAGCAAGGACCTCTGGTCCTTCTCTTTCTGGCCCTTTGGGAAAACCCCTTAGGCCTCTTAGGTTAGGTAAATGAAAATAGCTTGGGGGAGAACTCCGCCTCCAAGTTGCATGCCTTGCAATCAAAGGCACCTACTCTCTCTCTCTCTCTCTCTCTCTCTTTCAGGCGTACCCCTCCCCCCCTTGGCTCAGCCAACTGACTGATTCAGCCAACTGGCTGATTAGGAGCCTATAAAACAACGCTACTCGGCTGAAGTCTTAATATGCACTTGGCTCCTGCCAGGTGAACACCTCTCCTCCCTTCTCCTTTCTGGCCCTTTGGGGGGAATAGCTTGGGGGAGAACTCCGCCTCCAAGTTGCATGCCCCTTGCAACCCCGGTTGGCAACAAAGGGCCCTTTGGGGGGAATTTTTGTTTTCTTTTTTTTCTTTTTCCCCCCCTTTTTTTCCCTTTTTTTAATTTTTTTATTTTATTTTTTTTGCAACACCCCCCACCCCCCTTTGCAACAACCACCACCCCCTTTGCAACATTACGTAATCGCTTGCAACATTCTTGCACTCTAACATTTTTCGGCTATACTACTAGTGTAGGACAAAAGCCCCCTAGGACATTGGCCTCCGAACAGTCCTGCTTTAGGATCTTTTCCGTTTGGGGGCTAGCAGCGAATTTTAATGAAAATCGGTAGACTAATGTAGTTTTGGTCACTGATTTAAAAAAATAGCTTTCTTTTTTTGGAGAAATGAAAAACAAACATGTTAGAGCACTTTAAATAATTAATGTGTTTTTAACGAAAATATCATGACATAACCTAACCAATCGTCAAGGGCATTCAAGTGACCTAACCGGGCATTCAAACAAAAGCCCCCTAGGAAAAATAATAATAAGAATTTTTTTAATCATTATTTTTATTCTTTATTATTACCATAAAAATGAACATTATAAAAGGAACATCATACCAAATCTAGGGAAAATCAAACAAATAAAGCACAATATTAAAAAGTTCATTAAGTGTTAAGGTTCATTTAAAGTTAATTTTACTTCCACCTAATGCTGTGACCTACACCACGGACTTCAAGTGGTTGTTGACATATAGCGTCTGCAACGATATGTGAAGATCTGCCCCTGTTGGTCAAAGCACCGTTCTTTATGGTGTTCTTTAGCTGCCTTCATCTTGTTAGGGTCTGGGTCGTGGCTGTGTTCAGTCACAGAAAGAAGTTCCTTCACCTCCAAATCTGTATGAGCACAACCTTTGCAAGAAAGTGCTTTCCTCTGAGAACATTCCCAGCGTATTCGTGTACTGTGAAACTCTTCTTGGTGTATAAGTAGCCTTCTGCACACAGTTTGGAACCTCCTTTATTGTTCTTGATGATCTCCATGGTGGTTGAAGAGAGACTGATTTTCCAAGTCACTCAGAGAATATAACCAATGGTTAACTGACAGACGTGTAGATTCAAACTAACAACCCATAACCTTAACACCACGGTGGCTGAAGTGGAACTGATGCTTCAGATTAGATGTGACACCTGACTTGCCCTACCCAGCAATTTGTCCAGGGGTCTTTTGTCCTTGGGGGCTTTTGTCCTAGGGGACTTTTGTCCGGACCCGATATATAATAATGAGTCTACAGACTATTTCCGAGAAAGAAAACGTTAATTGATTAAATTAATTGATTAACTTTCAAAATTAACTTAACAAGTTAATTTTTTTAATTTGCATTAACTTAACTTAATTGGTAAGAATCTCAAATTAACTTAACTAGTTAATTTTGGAAGTTAATCGACCCAACCCTGCTGAACTCTGAACTGTCTGAATTCCATAAATCCACGGACCGAGATATAAAATTGGAAATGTCAGATATAAAGATGGGAAATTATTTCTGTTTCTGTTGAGAAAGCAACGGGAAGAAATGATGTTGCACCGGAAAAGAAAAATATTCAAAGGGTAAAATCGAACATTATTTCCAACAAAAGTATGGTATCTGTTTGAAGAGCTCTTATTTTGTCTTTGGTGTCATTCTCGGTCATTTCTCTCTTGATTTTATATCTGGTAGCATGATAATGAATAAGTACATCAACACCAATTCACCCGCGACATATTGTAACAATTTTGCTTGGTTCCGCATGGTATTTCCTGTTTTCCCTATGTTGCTCAGTAGGCACACCCGTACACAGTCCTTTACATTTCAGAAAGATTTATTAAAGTCTCCGAGTATTATTACAGATTCCCAAACCACTTGCTGCTTCATTCATTACATTTAAGGCCTTGAAACTTTTCTGTTAAGGTATTAGGAAGTCGGTACAGCATCAACAGTATTATTTTTAATTTTACTACTTTAATGACTGATATACCCGTACAAAGCGCTTTTCGTTTCTTTTAAAGATTACGTCTCCCAAGTATCCAGTTTGATTTACTGACTGGGTTCATTTTTAAACTTCACTATTTTCCACCAGGAACTTAACATTTCTAAGAATTTGTTAAGAATTTTTGAGCATTCACTTCGCTTGTTATCCTCTATGATACCCTGTTTCATTTCCGTGTTAACTACCTCCTTAATAGGTTGTTTCCTTAGCCGATTCAATCAAAGTGTTAGGACCATAGAATTGCAGTTGGAAAGTAGACTGTTTCGAATGAGGTTTTACTGCAAGTAAGTTAAACTGTCGCAGTTTCTAAATGATTTTCTTTTTCGCTGGTACTTTTTTTTCTATTCTTTGGGATTATCTTAAGGATATAAAGATTTAAGCATTGGTCATGTGTCATAGGTCGCTGAAAATAAGCTCTGGTCATAATTACAATCAACATACCTAGCCAAAGAAGAAGGATGGGTTTTCCACCGAAACTGTTTTTAGGCGAACTTTTTTCCCAAACTATATACAATTTTAAAAAAGGAAAGGAAAAATCCTATTAAATATTTCTACAGTACTGGGTGTATATATATATATATATAGCCTTCTCAGTTTCCATATACACTTTCCTATTTTGCACGGGTAACTAAAGAATATTTTTATAAAGTTTTTGTTTTTGCAATGCATTCTTCTATTCTTCTTCTTTTTTTTCTTCTTCTTCTTCTTCTTCATTTATCATTCTTTCTTTTGCCCGCATTTATTTTAGTTTTCTTTGTCCTTTTGACAATTCTCCTTCTTTGGTCATTTCCCTAACTCTATTTTCATTCACTTTATTCATTTCTCTTCTTTTCTTTTATAATTTATTTGTCTCTTGTTTTAACAGTTTTTTATAAATAAATAAACAAATATATATACATATATATATATATATATATATATATATATGTGTGTGTGTGTGTGTGTGTGTGTGTGTGTGTGTGTGTCCGCGCGCGCGCGCGCGTAAAACGTTTCTTCTCGTTTTTTTGTGAAACAAGTTTAGTTTTTTTTTGCATTTTTATTGTTGTTTTTGTACCGTATCCAATAGAAAATAAATATATAGTTTCAGTAAATTACCGTTTATATGTTGTAAAAACATCTAAAACATATTTTAAATACTGTATATAAAATAGACTTTCTTTTAATTAAAGCAGACGTACAGGCTACAGTATAAGGTTAATATATTTTTTCTGCTTGTTTTATATTTCATATAAAAAATATCCTCCTTCCCAAAATGATGATGCCGCACATACTTCAACTGCAAAAACCGCTCCCGAACTATTTCCCGTGTGACGATTCAATGAAAGGGTGGTTAGTGTCTGCCGAACTTGCGGCAAACCTACTCGATAAATTTGGTGGAACGTTCTTTTGACAAGATTTTACAGTTGTCATTCCCGTCGAGACTTATGTATAGTTGCGCTCATTATTCGTAGGACGCTCTTGAGAATAGATAGCGATACCTGGCATATATTTGTTGTGTGTACTACAAACGGTTGTAACAGTTTATAAATGAATCTGGGGTTTAGCGCTGATTGGTTGGTTGACTCATTGCTAAATGTATTTAGAACAATTATTTCTATTCATCACTCTGGTTTACGTATTTTACGTATTACTAAGGAAACATAAATGAATAATCTACTATACAAAAGCAAATTGTGCGTATGTCTGTCCGTGAACTTTTGGGTCTCAAAAAAAAGCTGAATTTTTTAAATAATTACATGGTTAGAGAGGAAAAAAATGGTGACGGAACGTTTTTTGGGTGCTACTATAGTATGCGGTCTACCTACGATTCGGCGGTCTACCTTTTAATTATAGCTTCTTATCTTGTTTACTAATTGCTTGTTTATCCCAATGTCAATCGCCCTTGACGATTAGTTAGGTTTAGTCATGATATTTTCGTTAGTTTTAACGAAAATATCATGACTAAACGGTAGCACCGTTTTTTTAATATCGAACTTCAAACATCGAACCATAAAAAGCATTCTGAAGAGTGCTTTTTATGGTTCGATGTTTTATTGACCAAATAATTGAACCCCTAGTAATTGGGGGGACTGCGGTCCCCCACTTACTGTCGGTTCAATTATTTGGTCAATAAAACTATAGAAAAGAATACATATACCTAGCTTTATAAATACTGGGCCCGGAGGCCCCAGCACGGCGATAAAACTATAGAAAAGAATGTAGCCATGAAAATCTTGAGTTTCACATTGTGTCAAGATTTGTGAAGTTTAAGATTTTTCTTAACTATAGTTTCATTGACCAAATAATTGAACCCCCAGTAATTGGGCGACCTATATAACTGTCTGTTCCCCCTATAATTGAACCCCCAGTAATTGGGGGACCTATATAACTGTCTGTTCCCCCTATAATTGAACCTCCAGTAATTGGGGGACCTATATAACTGTCTGTTCCACCCTAAAACACGGAAACGACTCTTCGAAAGAAAAAATTATTAGGTAAAAGTTGCTTAAAATTAATGGAAACCTAAGGGAAAATGATTGAATGCCCGGTTAGGTTAATTGAATGCCCGGTTAGGTCAACTATACGCCCTTGATGATTGGTTAGGTTTAAGTCGTGATATTTTCGTTAAAAATAACGAAAATATCACGACTTAACCAATCGTCAAGGGCGTACAGTTGACCTAACTGAGCATTCAATTCAGTTATCTGTGATATTCTAACTTGGTGTCTTTTTTTTCTTAAATTTCTGGGAAATACTGGGTACCCCAGCTAGTTAAATATAAATTCAAGAAGGGGATATATATTAACAAGGGGGATGTCAATGAAGTGAATAAAAAATGGTCTTGTATAAACTAAAACTAAAACTTTCGGACGTGATGATAGTGTTCATGGTATTGGCAAGCCTGAACGAACTGAAGTTTCAATGTAAAGAGTGTCCTAGAAATCTTGGAGGGGTTTTATTTGGCTATAACTTTTTGTTTGGGGATCAAATAAAAAAAGGTTTGTAACACTTGAAAATATATTTATTGCGATTTTAATTACAAATTTAATATCTGGTGAAAATCTTCATTTTCATTGCGTAAATCTAAAATCGCATTAGCGTACGTTATCCAACTCTGATGATCTTGTTGTTTAATTTCTTGAGCAATTTGAATTTTGTACAAGTGAAGATTAGTATCCTCTCTTAAAATTCGCTGTAAGGAACTTCTTGAAGTGTTTAATTCTTGGCTGCGTCGTCGGACTGATGTGGATTTTCCTCAACGCTTTCACGAACTATCTCAACCCGAGTTCGACTTCGGCTTGTCTCCCTGACGCTTTCCCATACGAAATTTAGCGACGTACCGTCGAATAGCCCGATCAGAAGTTGCAGAATGTGTGTTGAATTTTAATCGAAAAACTCTTTGAGCGGCAACGATGGAAGAGTTTTGTCAAATAAAGTTCCACAATAGCCACTCTTTGTTACACTGTTCAGGATTCCATTTTCATTAATCGCAGCAAGGGTACTTTAATTGAAAAATAAAAATAAATAAATTAAATAAAAACGAAAAAGTTATAACCAAATAAAACCCCTCCAAGACTTCTGGGACACCCTTACAAAAACAAAGCCGTTGGGAGGCATTATTGCGCCCTGAGCAAATTCTACGATTTGCATCACCCCTGTATTTATTTATTTATTTATTTATTTACATTTAATATTAAATATAGATTCAGATATTATTTTGTTATAACAAAGACAGCAAATCCTGATATATAAAAATACATATATAGGCGGTTTATAGATTCAGATATTATTTTGTTATAACAAAGACAGCAAATCCTGATATATAAAAATACATATATAGGCGGTTTATGAATGAAAAACAATATTTTGACGCATATTAATTTAATAACATTATAACGTTACCGGGTTGACGGGTATCTGTAGGTTTCATACGTCACTGCTTAGAATATCTTCCAATTGGGAAATGAACGACAGCTGAATGGATACTACTGGTATAGCATTGTTATATCCGGAGAAAATGCTATTTCTAGATCAGCAACTGGTATACTAATAAATAGTCACTGCGAGAAATATTATTTAGAAATGAAGAATGTTTTGTACTGAGGCAGCATCATAAATGCATATAATTGTTTTGTATTAATAAGTTCCAAGTTACAATTTAAGCGTTGAACCACTGCAGCTGTGACTCTTGGCGGTCTCTCACCTCAAAGGAGAGAATTACAGAAAATAAAACTATCACAGTGATTCATATCAATAAACAGAGCCATTTAAACTTGAAACCTGAAAGGGTTCTCTTTCAGGTTTGTAATTAATTTATACTGTCGTTACGTTATTTGATTGCATAAGCAGTTGATAGGATAGGTTTATCTATTGATTTTATGGGTTTATTATAATTATATTATTTTTTTGTGGAACGCAACTTCCCTAATTAACATTGTGTCTATGGGAAAATATAACTCGCTATACGTGAATTCACTATACGTGGTAGTTTCAAGGAACACAACTACCGCGCATAGTGGGGTATACCTATATACCTTCCTTTCAACATTTCAAATGTCCTGTGCGATGATTCATCATTTCACGAAGGTCAAGCTTGTCGACCCTCCTCTCGAGTTGGCCTGGTAAAGTAATGAGATGGTTTCTTGTACCCTCCACCTCACATAGCCAGTTATGCCCGGCTCATCGGGGATTGTTCTGAGCCAGGCGTCTAATCTTCTTTTGAAGATGTCCACCGCAAACCACTCGTGTTCTTTAGGTCTTTGGTAGCTGATTAAAGAGTTTTGGTCCTCTCACAACAAAACTGTTTTCTTTCAGGGTTAAGGATGTTCCCTGTCTAGCCTTTAATTTGGGAACACGACACAGTCTTCCTTTTCGACTTTCCACTGTTGTTTAGGGAGTTACAGGGTTCAGAGTAAGATTAGGGACTAGTTTCTCCATTATTTTCCAAGTGTAAATAATGGTGTATCTCTCTCTTCTCCTTTCCAGTGAATGTAAGTTTAATTCGCGTAACCTTTTCCAGAAATTTAGTTCTTTGCACCCCATGATCTTGGCTGTGAAGCTTCTCTGAATCCCTTCTAGCTGTCTAATGGCTTTTTTTTTATATGGGCATGTTAGGACCGAGCAGTATTCCAATTTGGGTATGATCAGTGTTTCAGTAGAGGAATCATTACATTCCTATCCCTTCGTTTAAAGGTTCTCAGTATCTGCCCAGTTATTCTCTTTGCTCTGTTTACTATCTTATTTTGTGTTTCAAATTTCGCATCATCAGTCATTACAACTCCTAAATCTTTTGCTTTAGAATTTCTCTGAATTTCCTGTCTATTTGGGGTATAATATTCCATGGATTTTCGGTCCTCTCTTTTTCCGTACCGTAACAGCTGAAATTTCTCGGTGTTAAACTTCATATTGTTGTCTTCCGTCCACTTGTAGATTCTGTTCGTGTTGGTTTGTAGAGATCTTATATCTTCTGGGTTTCCTATTTTTCTACTGATCTTTGTGTCATCGGCAAAGGATGTTACTTTGCTGTCTCTTGTAACGTCATCATCTATGTCAGTTAGCATGATTTTGAAGAGTAGTGGAGCTAATACTGTTCCTTGTGGTACTGAGCTGAAGACCTCTGATTCTGATGAAGATATTCCTTGTACTATAACGACTTGCCGCCGCTCACTAAGGAAATTATAATATCCATTTTCCTACAGCTGTATGGGCGCAAAAGGGAGAGGGCAATTGCAATGATACAATGATCAATGTTGCAAAAGGGGGGTAATGGTGCAGAGGGGGGAGGGGTACGTTACAGAGGAGGTTTGCATCAAGGGGGAGGGGGTTATGCAACAAGGGGGTAGGGGGAACACCCAAGTTGCGTGAAGAAGGGGGAGCTTTGGGGGAGAAAGTTGGACGGCTTCACCCCCCAAAGGGGTATACCTAACCTAAGAGAGAAAGGAGGAGGAGACTCTTTGGGTAAGGAGATGGGATGGCCTCACCTCCCGAAAGGGGTATCTTAACCTAAGAAGGCAAGCCTTAACCTAAGAAAAAGAGAGAGAGAGAGAGAGAGAGAGAGAGAGAGAGAGAGAGAGAGAGAGAGAGAGAGAGCATGTGTTCGCATAATGCGAGTTGATGGTTCCACCATCTTATATAGAAGGTTGCGAGTTGCCAGAGAGCACTATTTTAATTATATTTGGAACGGTTGCCAGTTATTGAATTAAATTATTTATTTATATACAAAGGGTCGCCAGTTATTTATTTTATTTGTGTATGGAGGGTTGTCAGATACGACTATTTCAATTATTTATTTATATATAGATGAGTTGCTAGAGAGTACTATTTATTTTAATTATTTATTTATATATTAAAGGCGAGAAAGGTGATTTCAATGCTTAGAGGTGGTTGCCAGCTACCACTATATATTTTAATTATTTATTTATTAAGGCAGGCAAGAGAGAAGGTGATGTTCTCCTTAATTGGCTTAACAGAAGAATTAAGTAAAACATCAATACATTATTTTTGCTTATTTAGACGCAAAACCAATCCCAATTATTTAATAAAAAATTAAAATATAAGAAATACACAGGACTCTTTATATTGTACATTAATATTTAAAAGAAAACCTGCAAGTCCGTACATTGGTGAAATCAAACTGATTGAAGACGCGAAACATAGATTTTATAGTATATTTGACGTAAATCAAATAATTTTTTCAATAATTAGTAAGTAAAATTACATTCATTAACTAACCTTTACTCTTATTAACCTAATTTAAATTGTATATTTATGAAGGAGACTTCAATACAAAAAGAAAAAGAGAAAAAATCATACTGAATAATTATTTAAAAACTAAAAACTTTAATTCATAGAGCATTTTAAATCTCTAAACTTGACAGACTCGTACAAAGATTAAAAAATAATAAAAAAAACGCAACTATCAACTAATCTCGATTTGAATCATTTAATGATTGCTGCTACCTGTAAATCCATACCATCTGAGAAAAAAAATAAATACAAGATAAAATCCAATAAGACATTGAATGAAAAAACAAATGACAGAAAATAAATATACAAGCAAAATAATAATCCACACTTTATACGATATATATATATATTATATATATTATATATATATATATATATATATATATAATATATAATATTATAATGTACAGGAGAAATCTATATACACATTTATATTAAACAATAAAATTTAAAAAAATTCCTCGTCTCTTTGAAGCGAGTGAACAGTTTGTTAAAATTTTAGCCAACTTCCCATATGAAAGCAAGCAAACAAGCACCCACCACTACGCATCTTTCTTACTATTTTGCAACACGAATAAAATGAAAAAAATTTTAGTGATGGATTCCATACCATCTCAGAAAAGAATACTCTAATCTAAATAGCGCATCTGTTGCTTTAAGCAATACCTTTATAGCTATTGCCGTAAGAGTTTTATAAAAAAAACTGTAACAATAACACTTCTTGTTTGTTGTAATGGACATTACATAATTTCACGCAAAATAACTACAAAAATATGGACTCACACACACACACACACACACACACACACACACATATATATATATATATATATATATATATATATATATATATATATATATATATTTATTGCTCTACTTCTCGAATAAACACGGGGCTTAAGGACTTGATTCTTAATAGAGCGCATTGTCAAAAGCACATTTAAAAACGTAGAAGATTGTAGGCTTCTTATAATTTTCGTACTCGTGTGGAAAATGCGCATCGCAGCAATATATATATATATATATATATATATATATAATTTCATGAAATATATAGAAAATAATGTAAACTCAAAATAGTTCATTCTATACACAGTTTAAAGGAGGAATATATATATATATATATATATATATATATATATATATATATTATATATTCCTCGTTTAATATATATATATATATATACACTACCAGTCAAAAGTTTAAGTACACCTACTAATTTCCAATGTTTTGTTACTTAGCTCATGACAAAATTCAAATGTAAACTTAACAGGTACTAGAGATGAATTTGCTTACCTGGCTTTCATAATGTATGCTTCAGTGCATCTGCCCTATGCAGTGTCTTGTAACACAGAAGGTTCTTCAAAATAGCCTTCAAAATGTGTTAATTTACGTCTAGCATACAACCTAAAACTAATGCCATTAGCTCTGCACAAAGGTCTAAAAACAGTTTAAAAGTCTTTACTGGGGTAGTGTGTTTCTTCAGGAGTATGTTAATACATGTGTTCAGTTATTAACATGCGCTGTAGGTCTTTACATATAAAATCCTTGTAGAGGAGCTAACTATATAGTTTAAGGTATATTTCTGTTTCAGAAAGCAAAAATAGGTGCCAAAGCTCAGTTAACAACAGAAAAAAGTCAGTCGATTGTAACTTTGAGAAATGAGGGCCAATCACTGAGGCAAATTGCAAAAAAATTAAAAGTGTGAATGCGGTTGCTTGTGCCATTAAACGGTACGAAGAAACTGGTCAAAATAAGGAGAGAAAAAGGTCAGGGCGACCAAGAACCACAACAGACTCAGAGGACAAGTATATCCGAGTCACCAGTCTGCGCAACAGACGCCTCGCAACACCTGAAATCAAAACCCAGCTGAACAACTCCAGAAGTACAACAGTTTCAACATCAACTGTTCAGAGAAGACTAAGAGAGGCAGGATTAAAAGGACGAACTGCAGTAAAGAAACCAATGCCGAGACTCCAGAACAAAAAGAAAAGGCTAGCCTGGGCTAAAAAACACCAAAAATGGACTGTTCAGCAGTGGAAATTTGTCCTTTGGACTGACGAATCAAAGTTCAAAGTTTTTGGATCCAAACGCAGAGTATTTGTGCGGCACAGAGCGAGTGAAAGAATGACAGCAGTGTGTTATGCCAACAGTGAAGCACGGTGGAGAAAGTGTGATGGTCTGGGGATGTTTGGCAGGGGAGCAAGTTGGAGATCTCCACAAAGTCACTGGAATACTGAACCAACGTGACTATCACAGCATTCTACAGCGCCATGCCATCCCATCTGGACTGCACTAGTTGGCCAACAATTCATAATGCAGCAAGACGACAATCCTAAACACACTTCCAAGCTGTGTCAAAATTACCTGAAGCAGAAAGAATGGGAACGTCAGCTCACAGTTATGGAATGGCCAGCACAGTCCCCAGATCTGAACCCCATCGAGCTAGTGTGGGATGAACTGGATCAACGAGTGAAAGCCAAGCAGCCATCCAGTGCTCAGAAGCTCTGGGAACTCTTACAAGAGTGCTGGCAGCAATTTTCACCAGGCTATCTTCTTTCTCTTGTTGAGCGCATGCCTCGAATTTGTTTTGCTGTAATTGCTGCTAGAGGAGGCTATTTTGATGAATCTAAAATTTAGACTTCGCTTTTGGTAAATTGTCCTGATTTGTTGTTATTTAAGTTTCCATGTTTGTACTTATGAATTTGTGTCATGATAACTTAGTTCATAAATAAAAAACTTTAAACAAAATTTAAAATTTATGACTATTTCAGAGTGTACTTAAACTTTTGACGGGTAGTGTATATATACATATATATATAATATATACAATAAAAATAATAATAGTATAAGAAATACACAAATTGAACGAAGAATATGGGGATGTTTGTGGTGTGTATGTGTGCACTAAAAGCACAAGATATACACATCTATTTTCATATTACAAATTTTAGCCCAACCTTCCCGTTTCTTTGAATTGATAATTTCATTAATGATATATATATATACACATTAGTGGGTCAGTCCACTTATAGCAAGCAAACAAACAAACTGAAAGTGAAACTTTTTACTTATAAAATAAATGTATCGTTGAAGAATTATACATACCTAAACCTCGATTTCGACATTCTTAACCCGAGGCGGAATTAGACTAACTTCCACCTTACGTGCTGAACTTCTATTACAGAATATATATATATATATATATATCTATATATATATATATATATATATGTTTGTAAAAATGAACAATGAATAATCCATATTCATTTTTACATAAGAAACCAAAATTGCCTAAGCGAGTTTTGGATAAAAATTTTATTTGTAGCTTCCTATTTTTGTTTGTGTCACAACCCTATGATCTACCATTTCTGTGGTTTAGTCGTATCTATTTTCCATTTTTCATTGTTATAGAATTTATTATAATTAATTATGATTGTCTTCCATCTCACCCTCGACCCTAGATTATGCATACACATTGCATGTAACAGGATTGGAACCCGCAGTTGTACTTCTTAGTCATTGATACCCACTCTTTGTCTCTAATTCGTTCATGTAAATCTTCCTAATAATGATTTGTACTATACGTACAAATTCAATAACTATGACGTCACATTTTCCCGTCATTAATTTCCCTTCATCATATATCTAGTATTCAATGTATGAAAATTCTTTAACATCATAATAAAAACTGTACACTCTATAGAAGTCATTATTTATATGTTATGTAGTATAAATATAACTATTATTCGACCATATCCCCCGCCCCCATACGTCCATATCTTAACTTGACCATTATCGTATGTCAATTTTATTAAATATTCATTTTTTGCTCGTGAAATGCAAAACTTTTTTGCATTCGTTCGAAAACGCTCAAATACGTTCTCGTATTTTTTTTTTTAATTTTTTTTTTTCAAGTGCGTTCACCCCTCGCAAGATATTCATAAATGCTTATGCAAGTGTACGCAATTCGCAAATCAGCATAAATCAAACATCTGAAAACGTGAAACCTCTTGTCGCTCTGATTTCAAATTTATAACATGTTATAACATATTATAACATAAGCACACCGGACAAAAAATTAGTCACCCCTCTCAGAATGTACCTAATAACGTGTGACGGCGCCTCTGGCCTTGATAACCGCACGAATCCGGCGAGTTTAGTATGCGGAGGTACGCCTGCTGGTTCAAATTCATCGTCACTGGAACGAGAGGGCCCATTTCGTGGTACGAAAAACATCCCCAGAACATCACGGAACCACCTCCAGCCTGAACAACACCTTCGACGCATTCAGGATTAAAGGCTTCATTGGACCTGCGATGTACTCGTCGCCTCCCATCATTGGAGAACAAACAAAAACGGGACTCATCGGACCAAATTACACGTTTCCAATCTGCCGCAGTCCAGTTTTTGTGCCTCTGAGCCCATTTATAACGTGCCAAGTTGTGACTTGCTGTTAACAGCGGCCTCTTCCGTGGTACACTGCTCCAAATGTCCATCGCATGCAGTTCTCGTCGCAATGTCCGTTCGGAAATTGGTCGCTGGAGAACCTCATTGGTTTCTTGGAGCAATTGTTCTCTGGTTTGAAAACGATTTGCAGTTACTAGACGAGAAACATGGCGGCGGCCCCTATTGTCGAGAATTGTTTTCCGGCCACAGTTACGCCGTCGATTTTCAGTTGATTGCGAACTACACCACTCTTTGTAAACTCGCTGGACAGTACATGTTGACACACCAACAAATTGGGCTACTTCAGACATTTTGTGTCCGTGGGCTCTGCCAAACACGATGGCTCCTTTTTGCCACTGAGTAACGTCTGCCTCACGACCCATTTTGCAGACTATATCCAACACACACTTTGTTCTTCACCACCTCACGAAACAGATCTGATCCTGTCTGCTACGTCACCGCTACTTGTCACTTACCAATGCTACATCAGCGCCCTCTGTGTGACCTTGAACTTCCTACTATCGGTGCTAGTAGGGGTGACTAATTTTTTGTCCGGTGTGCTTATTATAACATATTATGTTGTATATAAATCCATACCGTATGTGCCCATGTACTTTGTATTATATTTCTAACATCTTAATTGTCTCTTAATATGAAACACTGTAAAAAAAAAAAACAAAGTTATAGTAACTGTTTAATTGTAATTAACTGTAATACTTTAATTTAATATAACGTAATGTACTTTAATGAAACTGTAATTAATAATAACTTGTAATGTACTTCATTGAAACTGTAATTAAATGTAATGATTTAATATATACGGTAATGTAAGAATGTACTTTAAAATGGAAGTGTAATTAAACAATAAGTGAATGTGAAGTAATCCATAATTGTAATCGTAATTGTAATGAACCAAAATTAATACGTACTCAGTCGTGTACTTAATTTGTACTTATGTGTACTATTACGAAATGATATCGCCTTCATAAATGTAGACTCGGCGAAAAATACAAATTAGTTTTTATTTTTATTTTTTTATTATTTTTATTTGGAATTTTTCAAACATCTGATCATGTGTTTAAAAGGGAGGAACTTAACCTTCAACTGTCTTCCCCCAAACATTTAGGTTTATATTATACATGTATTTGTAAAATTGGGGCACTTCATCAAGTCACTTCATTGCGGTACTTCATTACGGCACTTCATTACGAGCCTCCCTTGTTAGCAGCCTCGCTGCGAGGAGGGGGCAGAGGCCCCTTGCCTCCTTAACTTTTTTTAGATTCCTGCCTGAGCCATGGTCGAAAGAGGTCGAACCTCTACCCCTGTAAATTCAGAGAACTAACTGTACATTTTTTTAAGAAGTAAATTAGAGTAAGAGAAACTTTTTATTTTTCCCCTTGAGTTGGGCTATCTTCAGAAGAACTTAGTCAGTTAAGTCGATAAGTTATAAAAGAAAAATCGATAAGTTTAGTACCAAGAGAAAGTATCAGAGTATTATAGCAAGAGAAGAATTAATAATCGTCGACCCATAAAGCGAGAGAAAGAGACAACCCAAGCACCATAGAAGATATTGGCATAACAGTCTGGCGAGTCTGTAGCCAAGAGTTTAACAAGAGGCGACCGAAAAGAATTAGAATGTTATAGAAGAAATATCCGTTGCTGCCTCCTAACTAGAACCCCCGTCGATTCCGAACCGACTCAGGGCCATAGACGGAGGGGTTAACATATATATATATATATATATATATATATATATATATATATATATATAGGGTGGTGCAAATGTAAGTATACAGTAGTAATAATAGTTAATTGTACCTTGGTTACCTTGGTTTTCCTTCCCCCGAATTGTTCATTTTGACTAAGGTCAAGCTTGTCACTCCACCTTAGACCTACAGTTTAACGTTGAATACGAACCACGCTCCTGCACGAGTAGTCAGAAATTACAAAGGCTTCGCCCGAGCTCGATCTCAACCTCCCGATCAGCAGCCCAGCGTCTTAACCATTAGGATACCTAGGGTACCCATTTATCCACAACCCATTTTTATTTTGTGGATGAATGAACAGCTGGGTTTGCTGCGCTCTGTCTGCCGTCACCAGGTTTCAAGCCCGGGGCCGGTGGAATTGTAGTCAGCAATGCAACCACTACACGGTATAATAGCATATAAAATGAAATATATGGGAATAACTGGCGAAGTGGGAAAATGGATCTGCAACTTCCTTAGGGAACGTCTACAGGTCGTCAAAATTCAAAGTATATCATCATCAGATTCCAGTACCACAAGGGACAGTACTTTCCCCACCCCTGTTCATTATCATACTAACAGACATAGCAGAGTAATCAGCAACAGTATAGTAACATCCTTTGCAGGCGATACAAAGTTCATCAGAAAAATCAGCGATGTAAATAAAGTGGAGGCCAATGCAGAAGGACACGAACAAAATATACAAATGGTCAGAAGACAATAGCATGTCATTTAACACCGAGAAATTTCAGCTCTTGAGATATGGTAGAAAAGAGGAACTTAATCAGACTACATATTATGCTCCAGATAGACAAGAAATTCAGAGAAGCACGAAAGCGTTCGATCTGGGGGTAATAATGACCGATGATGCGAAATTCGAAACACAAAATCAGATACTGATAAATAAAGCAAAAAGAGTCGCAGGACAGGTACTAAGAACGTTCAGAAGAAGGGACAGGACAGTAATGATTCCCCTTCTAAAACACTGATTATACCAAAACTTGAATACTGCTCAGTTTTGACGTCCCCATATAAAAAGGAAGAAACTAATAAACTAGAAGAAACGCAAAGCCATTTCACAGCCAAGATTGATGGCTGCAAAGAACGCAACTACTGGGAAAGATACGTAAACTAATTCTGTACTCCCTGGAAAGAAGAGAGAGGTACACCATAATGTACATATGTAAAATGATCGAAACACTGGTACCAAACCGAAAACTAAACCCAATTACCATTCAAACAACACTGGAAAGTAGGAAAGGCAGAATGTGTAGCGCTCCCAAATTAAAGGCCCGACATGGGACATCCTCAACACAAGGAAAATAGCTTGGTTGTCAGGAGCCAAGACTTTTCAACTAGCTTCCAAAGGACCTCAGATACGTTACAGGGGTCAAAGTTGAAGTCGTCAAGAGAAGACTAGATGTCTGGCTCAGTGCGGTACAGCAAAAAAGGTTTTATATTCTTGTTACATGTTTCAGTAGATTACACCTAAAAATCAAACTACAACTCTTTCCCCATTATAGGTGATGTTATTTTCTATACCATATTGTTCACATATCTCTAATAGTGCTCTCATCCCATGGGGAGAGGGTGACAGAAGAACAAAGTCATCAACATACATTCAATGATTAATTTTTTCCTTTCCAATGACACAGCCAGTACGTGCAGTTTTTAGTTCACTGGTAAAGTCATCCATGTATATACAGAAAAGCTAGGTTCATAATATACCTCCTTGCCTCACGCCATTAGTTGCCTTAAAATCTGGTGATACAGTGCTTTTCCATCTTACAATCGAGGTGTGAGATACCAGCGTGATAGTGGGCTTGGATCCATTTTTTCAACCATACTACGTACGGCTGTCCCCTTGCTGAAGAGGGGTGCCAAATATCTCTTAACACGGCAGAAAACATAATGGCTGGGGCCAAACCTAAAGAAGCTCTAAAAAACACTTAGAGCGTACACGGGACGAAATCATCAAAGATACAAAGAGAAAAATGCATGGTGGTAGGAAGAAGAAGAGGGCTGTCTGAAGACGGGATTACCAGCACGTGGCGTTAAACGTAAAAGGATATAAAAAAGAAGTGTTCTAACCGAATGAAACCTATGGTTGACCATTTTTTTGACTGATATAAGCGAAGGACATTGCTCTTGTGAATCATATACTGTTTACTACTTGCCGAGAGAGGTGGTACTATTTCTGACTCGTCATGGCACGCTTCATCCATCCGTGTAGTTCACAATTTTGTAAATCGGAGCTGTCCCTCTTTGACATGCCCCCAACTCAAGTTTCTATTGAACACTGTGACTTTATTTTATTACAATTAACCCGTTAAACACAATTAGTTTCCCGAGTGCTCCAATAGAATTCGTGATACCCAGCTCAGGCCCTTATTTTTTTTATCCAAGATCTGTACACATGTACGCTAAACTACGTATAGCCCGTTCTGATGGAACGGACTGCAATGACAAATATGCTGTATACCCTGAAACAAACTTTCTGCACCCCATATTCAACCAGTGTGATGTATATTTAATTCAGGTCAACACATCGCCAGGAACGGGGTATTATCACCTACGAGCCTATCTGGAGAATGTGCTGAACTTTTCCAAAGAAGCGAAGGATACCTTTTTAACTGCCGAGGGCTATTATCAGACTAAAGACGAAAGTAGTATAAAGCACAAATTTAAAAATTCTAAAAAGATATATGAGTGTTTTGGACGCCTGCATACAGCCTTCACATTCCAGGAGAAGTTGCTTGTGATTTGGGTGGATATGAAAATAAGGCTCACCTGCACGAATCCTGAGATCTGTTTAAATCTGGGTGCTGATGAAAAAGAGGGTGCAAAGCCCGTTGTGATTCATATTATGGAAACATACTTCGGGTACGCCGTGTGAAATTAAGTTTGCCTAAACAAATATAAATTGAGAAACATTTACTACATGTCACAGTAAATTACCCAATTAACAGAGTACATATCAAACTATACACGGTGCCAGCAGAGTTGGCCTAGAAACAGATAGAAACGTGGCCCTGGGAGTTCTACCTAAAAGGATATTAATTGGAATGCAAGAACACGCATCGGGGAATGGAAAATATAAGAAGAATGCCTTTAAATTCGAGAATTTCGGCCTTAAAAATATAACCTTATACGTCAATGGCGTTGCGTTGGGCGGGGCATTGGATATGGATTATTCATCAGACGCTGTGTTCCCGCTTTGCGCGAGAGCATATAGTAATCTGGCCCATATTGCAGGTGCTTGTGATGAGCTCGGGAGTGGTGTAAGCAGAAAGAATTCATCGATCAGTTTAACCTTTATCCGTTTGACATGACACCTGACTTATCTGCTAGTGTAAATACACACTTAAGTCCACAACAGAGTGGAAACATCTCAGTCAGATTGGAATTCGCCAAGCCGATAGACGCGCCTATTAGGTACTAGTATACCTCGAGTCACAAGCCCTAATAGAAGTTAACAGATTTAGGAGCTTTGTCACTGACTTTTAAAATGGACGCAAATACACTTCAGAGGGTAATGAATAGTGAACGACTTACACGTACCAACATTGAAATTGCCAACTACGAGAGATTGCGGTAGTTATTTTGAATACCGATGTTATTGGTGGTGAAGGGATTCATTGGATAGCTATCTATTTTAAAAATAGGGACCGCTTGTGCTATTTTAATTCACTCGGGACTCATCCATGGAATGATGTTATTATTGTAAAATTTCTCGAACAGCTACACATTCCCGAAATTGTATGGAATCCCTATCGATTCCAGGGATACTTTAGTAACGTATGTGGTATGTATTGCCTTTCATTTCTCATACACATGTCACGTGGTAAGAAATTTATACATTTTTAAAATTATTCGACCCGTGTCACACTGAGCGGAATGATCAAATGGTATGCAGACATAAAAAAGGTATCCGTTTGTGAGCACTCGATGTGTTGTATGATGTTTTGCTCGTATATATAAAATGAATATTTGCATTATTGTTGTCTCCAATAATGTTAGTTTGTGTATTCTGTAGTAATGAAAACTAATTCTGTAGCTAATTTAAGATGGTTATAAAAAATTTTACTATTTTATAAAACACAATTTTATCATTTAATAAATTGATGAAAATACATTGAGGCTTCTTCTTACCCGAAACACATGTAAAAGAAAAACCTCTTACCCGAAACATAAGAAAAAGAAAACGCTTACATTATTTCGTTGATGATGTGGCAATCGCTGGGTTGAATGCGCGGTAGAACTACTACTACCTCTATATTTAGGTCCATGACATGCGTTTTTTCATTGCTCGTCGGACCTTTAAAGAGAAAGGATGATTTTAAATTAATTTGATTAGTTCATACATTTTTCTGAATCTTTTTTAATAAAAACCCATTTGCTTTTCATAAAAACATGCAGAGCACACACACATATACCGTGTATATATATATATATATATATATATATATAATATATATATATATATATATATATATATATATATGAAGAGAGTTACAATGTGAAGTATGAAATATTTTCGAACCGCTCAAAGAAGTTTGTGACCCTTTAAGAGAAAATGTCGAATAACTTCACATTTCAAATGAATTTATTATGGAATTTTATAAAATTATTTAAAACTTGCAAAGGAGTCTTCATTGTTATAACTTAAAAAATTCAACGATTTTTGATGAATAGAAATATCAAAACAAGACTTTACCATATTAATTATTAGTTACTAAGCAAACTAATCTATAATTAAAAATTGAGGATATCTGCTATTTTGATGAATCATTTTACAATAAAATGTAATGAGATGAAAATAAATTAATACAACCCTCCATATATATATATATATATATTATTATATATATGATGAAATAATCGAAACACAGAACGGTACTCAAGAGCATTCGCCTAATGACATGTTCAGGAACACTAAAATAAATAACAAGTTCGCGACTAAATATAGGCCACAAAAAATAGAAATACAGGTACATAAATTTTTATATTTACATTTCAACTGCAATCCCTAACGCCGGATCGTAAGGAGCGTCATTGCAAATATTATCAACTGTTTGCGTTGGAAATAATCCGTCCCGATGGGTTGCGTTAAGATTACTTGTAGACACAGCGGCAGTCTCCCTCTTCATATAAAGCCGGTAAACTGTAAAGTTCTGACTGATTCATGACGGAGGGAATGTGTTTGTTATTCACTGGTAAAAATAAATGCTTTGAGTTCCAATTGAAAAAACTCACTTTTATACGCATGATCCCCAATTGTAAGCACTACCCCCAAAAGACTAATAGTCGGTTCGTAGGTTTGCTGATTGGTTACACAGCTCAACAAAAAAAAATTTTGTTTCGTTGCCAAGGAAATTCGTACGAATTTAGGGTATTTTGGGGTTGCTGAATTCCAAAATGAAAGTAGTTTTTCCGATTTGGCTCTAGTTCTTGAGATAATGAATACCATCAATTAATAGGAAACGTAACCATAACTCGTGCATATGGGAAACTACCGGAACATTCTAGATGGTGAGACACGCGAATATTCTTAGTGTTTACTCCGCGATCATTCTAGAATATTCCCCCTCCGTATATAAGTCATCGGCCACCCAACCAGTAGTCAGTTGACAGTGTGGTTAATGTGAAAGGTTTCAATCGATACAAGAAACTCAAGTGGAATTATCCCAATTTGGAATCAGCAAGGCGACCTGTGTCACACAGCGAAGACGTTCCCATACCAGTGTTTACCACACTGCCCGACCTTCCGTTGTCAGAATTTGAAGAAATTCAGGACTTAGATGGTAGTAGTGGAAGTGACTATGAAGGAAGCATTTCAACACCTCAGCAGTTCTCCCAAGACGAACTCAATGATCTGATACGGGACCTCAGTCTGTCAAAGTCTGCTTCAAATACATTTGTAGATCGTTCCCTGGACTAAGTATGGACAAATTAAAAGCTGGAATCTTTGATGGCCCTCAAATCCGTACACTTATCAAGGATTCTAATTTCACAAAATTTATGAATGGTGTTGAAGCTTCTGCCTGGTGCAGTTATGTCTCAGTTGTCAAGAACTTCTTGGGTAACCACAAAGCAGACAATTATGAAGAATTGGTGCAAAACATGCTCACAAACTTTGAAAAGTTGGGTACTAATATGAGCATAAAAGTACACTTTCTCCATAGCCACTTACACAGATTTCCGGATAATCTTGGTGATTTTAGCGAGGAACAAGGGGAGAGGTTTCATCAAGATATCAAGGTGATGGAGGAAAGGTATCAAGGCAGATGGGACAGACACATGATGGCAGACTATTGCTGGAACCTCCAACGTGATTGTCCTGATAACCCACATAAAAGAGAATCGTACAAACAGAGATTTACTATACACTAATTGTAATTATGCGAATCAGCTTACTGTGTTTATGTTATTATACCGAATAAAATGCCATTATGTATTTCATGTGTTTACTTTTGTATGATTTGAGACAATTTCAATGCGATTTGTAAGTAGACTCCGCCTGAACATTATTTTTTTTGCATTTTTACGTGTTTCAATGGGGTACCAATTATCTCATAAATTAGAGCCAATCTAGCAAAACCGATGTCATATTCGGAATCAGCACCACAAAGTTACCCCAAAATCACTCTAATATGATTGGCAATAAAATGAGTGCTGACCAGTGTTATCAATGTAACTGGGCGGGCTATGTTAATGTGTGTAGCAATCAGCTGTCAATACTGATATAACGGACCCACGCTTTGGGCAATGAAGTCCTGATTGGTCACCACGAATAATGAAGGTGTGTCATTATCAAATTCGGTTTATTCTCTCCGCAGATTTATTTTCAATGCTCACAGCTCAAGGTGAATGAGTGAATTGTCCACTCGCACGCTCTGTCACGGTGCCTTCAAGTATTTTGCATTATTATATATTTTACTCAGCTTTCCCATTTTGGACATGGGTTAGGTTAGGTTAGGTTACATAGGTTATGGAATCTGAACCATGTGTCGCTACATCATCTGGACACGGTCTCCCGTCCAACTACTACCCAGACCTAGGTTAGGTTAGGTTTCCCAAGAAAGACCAGACCTAGAGACAATCTCTCTTTATAAACCATTAGTTAGAGAAAGGTACTTTTTTATGGTAGATTGTCCTTATATTCTTAGGCTTTTAGGTTAGATTATGTTATGTTCCTAAGAAAGACCAGACTAGAGACAAATAATAATAATAATAATAATAATAATAATAATACAAAAATTTATTGGGGCTGCAGAAAATACTCGATTTGACAAAAGTAAAGTTGCAGCAATAAAAAGCTTTGCGAGAAATAAATAATTATATATTTATAAACTAACGGAGTATTTCTTATGTTGAGGGAGGGAATTGCTGTCTGATCTCCTCTATTATTTTTAAGTTTATATTACATTGTTTAAGGTGTGTATTTCTTATGTTGAGGGAGGGAAATGCTGTCTGATCTCCTGCTCGTATATAAATTTAATAAAAGTAATTTGAAAGTCGCGCGGTTTTGATTGAATAAGTTATTTTAAAATGTAACAGAACCATACAAGAGTTACAAGGAGTTACAAGGAAAAGAAGTACCTCAAAAGGCCTTGCGGCCCATACCGAGGAGGTACCAATGGCAAAGGGTGCCAGGGAAAATTTTGTACACACTCAAATAGTGTGCAAGATTTGGTCTAACCTTTTCTTGAACTGATCCACAGAGGAACTGTTCACAACTTCCGAAGGTAACCTGTTCCCTGTGTCACAGATCTTATACGTAAAGTAATTCCCACACACTAGTCCTAAACCGTTTCAAATCCAACTTCCAACCATTGTTGCGAGTTGGGTTATCATTTAAACTAACATACTTCTAAAATCGACATCGTTGAACCCGCGTAAGAACTTGAAAACCTCGATGAGTTGACCGCGCAGCCTCCGAGTTTCAAGCGAAAACAAGTTCAGGGCGCCTAACCGTCGATTGTACCCCATATGCCTAACGGAAGGGATTAACTTTGTGGCCCTCGCCTGCACTCGCTCCAGCCTCTCAATATCTTTCCTGAGGGCGGGCGACTAGAACTGCACAGCATACTCCAGGTGCGGCCGAACAAGGGAATTGTACAGTGAGAGCACAATCTCCTTGTTCCGAAACTGAAATTGCCTCCTGATATAACCCAAAAGTTTCTGGGCTTTCTTTTCCACCTCTACACACTGTTTCGTAAACTTAAGGTCGCTGCTAATTAGCACACCCAAGAGAGAGAGAGAGAGAGAGAGAGAGAGAGAGAGAGAGAGAGAGAGAGAGAGAATTTTGTCAGGAATAGAAAGTGAGGTCCGCATTCCTACATGTCTCGCTCGTTGCTTTCGAGTGCCTCAAACAATTCACCTGCTTCTAGTGTGTATCGAATTTGAGCTCGTTACACAACAAACATCCCCATATACTTCGTTGAACTTATACTATTACTACTATTTCTTATACTATTTCTTATATTATACTTATACTATTTCTTATACTATTATTATTTTTATTGTATATATATATCAGTGACTTAGTAGAGCGACTAAAGGAAAAACTAATAAGATTGTTTTAACAAGTATACTTCATCGAATTATCCAACGTAGCGATTTCTACAGCAAACCGACCTATATCAACAATAACCTAAAGTCTCTTTGTCAACAGGAAGGAGAGCATTTTGCAAATTTTTGGAACAGTTTCTACGGCAGGAGGGCCTTGTTCCTCGGAGATGGACTTCATCTTAATGACGTTGGAGCTGCGCGTTTAGGAAGACTATTTCATAATACTATCTCTTCTTTTCAGGCTGCCGTAACTCGAACGATCCCGGCGTAATTTCCTCAAATTTCCTTTGCGCTCTCGAAGGTGTCGCAATTACAAACAATTTGAAGATTCTATCCTTAAATGCTCGTAGCCTACAAAATAAAATAAACGAATTTTTTTCTCTAATTGCTTGTAAAGACTATGATTTAATTGCGATAAATGAATCATGGCTTAGCACTAAGACACGTAACTTTGTAGGGGAGTATCAAATTAGAGGTTCTAGACTTTTTGTTAAAAACAGAATAGGTAGGCGAGGAGGTGGTGTTATGTTGTATAAAAAAGATAATATTGTGAACTTTATAGAAGTAAAGCACATAATTTCAGAACCGATAGATTCGACTATAACATAACTTAAATTGAACGATTTCAAACTTGTTGCTGTTATATATAGGCCCCCTAATCAAACAGCTGATACGGACTAAGCGTTATATCGTGAACTAAAGAGAATAATAGGCAGTGAGCAGGCCTTACTTATGGGTGACTTTAATTGCGCCAACGTGAATTACGATACAATGCAGGGAGACGCGGAAAGTAATCGTTTAGTTAATTTCCTCGAGGATAGCTTTCTTATTCAAAAGGTTGGGGAACCTACGAGGTTGGACAGTATTTTAGACTTAGTAATAACTACGGATGATAGGCTAAACACGGATCTTCAAGTAATAGAACCGTTAAGCAATAGCGATCACAATATGGTAGCGTTTGTCCTCTCAGTAAGTCACTCGAAACCAGCTAGCTCAACTAAAATTCATAACTTCAGCACGCAGACTTTTGTAAATTTCGAGATGAATTGTCACACGTCAATTGGGAAAACGTAATAGGGATCTCCAACGAAAAACTAATGTGGGAATCGTTTGAAACAGTATTTAGGTCTATAAATGAGGAATGTGTACCGTACAAAATTAAGCGTGCGAAAGTCAACAACAAACCCTTGTGGTTTACTTCTAGAGTAGGAGATATTATAAAGAGTAGAGATAGGACTTATAGGCTACATAAGTGCAATAAAGACAATTTGTGGTTACGAAACAACTACATATCTGTAAGACGTGAAGCGAAAAGTGTAATAAAAGAGTCCAAGCGCGAATTTGAAATCTCCATAGCTCGTGACGGTAAAAAAAACCAAGCGATTCTTTCAATACGTCAACAATAGGAATCCAGTAAAATGTGTCTTCGGGCCGTTGAAAAATTTTAACGGAGAGCTACTTTCTGAAAACGAACATATGGCTACCTTGCTAAACGAATTTTTTACGTCAATTTTTACTATAGAAGATGTAATGAATATCCCTACGGTCATAGACGTAATACCTTTTGATAATGGTAATACTTTGGATAATATTGTGGTTAGTAAAAGGGAGGTAATGCACTATATTGATAAAATGAAAATGCGTAAATCACCGGGGCCGGATTCCATATATCCCATACAACTAAAAGAATTAAAAGAAAGCATTGTTGTGCCGCTAACAAAGATTTTTAATGTGTCTATTTCTGAGGGGTGCGTACCAGATAATTTCAAGTTAGCAAATGTAACACCTATCTTTAAGAAAGGCGATAAAGGTGCGGCGGAAAATTATAGGCCAATCAGTTTAACGTCTGTTGTAGGTAAACTACTGGAGTCAATAATTAGGGATCGTATAGTCGAACACTTAGAATTGCATAACTTGATTAGAAATGCGCAGCATGGTTTTAGGCGCAACAAATCTTGCTTAACTAATCTTTTAGAATTTTTTCAAAGCGTGGTTGAAGTTTACGATAGTCATCGGGTGGTTGATGTAGTGTATTTAGATTTTCAAAAAGCGTTTGACACCGTACCGCACAAAAGACTCATTGAAAAAAACTAAGGCTCATGGAATCACGGATGTAGTAATAAATTGGAAAGAAGAGTGGTTGCGAGGTAGGAAACAGAGGGTGGTCGTTGATGGAGCGGAGTCGTCTTGTGCTAATGTAGCGAGCGGCGTTCCTCAGGTTTCTGTATTGGGCCCCTTGCTTTTTCTTATATATATTAACGATTTAAATGTCGGCCTAGTCAATACAATTTCAAAGTTTGCGGATGACACGAAGTTGGGTGGTAGGGCGATTAATGACGAAGATAGAGGTAAAATCCAGGTAGATCTGAATAAAATCGTTGATTGGTCAGTCACATGGCAAATGAGATTTAACGTCGATAAGTGCAAAATTTTACATATAGGTTCGCGTAACGGTAATTTTGCGTATAGTATGTCAGGAAAGGAGTTAGTAAGCGTAGAGCGGGAAAAAGATTTAGGAGTTATAGTCACTGGTGATTTAGAAGTGGCGAAACAAAGTACAGCAGCGGTCAATAAAGCGAACAAAGTGTTAGGTTTTATAGCTCGGAATTTTGAGTACAAATCGCGCGATATTATTGTTCCTCTTTATAAATCATTAGTTAGACCCCATTTGAAGTACGCGATCCAATTTTGGAATCCGCATATGCGAAAAGATATAGACAAAATCGAAAGAGTTCAAAGACGAGCAACTAAGATGATTCCGTCGCTTAGGTCAAAGTCGTACGAGGAAAGGCTTAAGGAGTTAAAATTGACTACACTCGAGACTAGGAGGCTAAGGGGTATCTAATCCAGGTTTTCAAAATTATGAATGGGTTCGATAATGTAGATAGAGATAGCTTTTTCGAAATATCTCAATATAATAGGACTAGAAATAACGGGTGTAAGTTGAGAAGTAGAAGGTTTGAGACAGCAGTTGCCAAAAACTTTTTTACACATAGCATAGTAAATAGCTGAAATAATTTGCCGGTAGAAGTAATTAGTAGCACGTCTATAAACATGTTTAAAAATCGATTAGGCGCATATGTTGATAGATTGGGTATAGTTTAAAGTAGCAAAATTAAGACTGTTGTTCGGAACCCACGTAGAATTGTAGGTCCTCTCCGCCACCACGGAGGACATGCACAGTACATAATTACGAACACAGTTAGGTAGACTAGCCATTAGTGGATCCTAGGGTCTTTCTCGATCTGAAACATTATAACATTATATATATATACATATATTCCTCGTTTAAACTGTGTATAGAAAGTGGACTTAGCCAATAATGTATACGTATATCATTAATGAAATTATCGTTTCAAAGAAACGGAAGTTGGCTAAAATTTGTAAAATGAAAGTAGATGTGTATATCTTAGGCATTTAGTGCACACATACCCACCACAAACATCCCCATATTCTCTCGTCCCATGGGTTGGTATAGCATGCGGCTACCAACCCACCTAATTTTTTGTGTAGGCCGAAAGGAAGATTCGCTTTTGACCATCACGGTGTTTTAAAATTTTCATACCTGATTTTTCGTTTACTTTTCATGCCACAAGAAACCACTGTTATATCTCCAGAATTACTAAAATCTCATAAAATTTGATGGTCTTATTTGCGCCCATACGGTATGAAAGGGTTAAATAATAATAATAATAATAATAATTTTTTAATTACATTGTGATTGTACACTTAGCAAAATCACAGAAAACACTCAAAATCTGTTATATATATATTGTGTTCTTTCTGTAATGTAACTCGGCACATAGGTGAAAGCTACAATCTTCAATCTCGTATTGCCTCCCGCAACTCGCCTATTTCAACTTTCTGATCTTGGAATTTGCTCAGTGTGTGTGTGTGTGTGTGTGTGTGTGTGTGTGTGTGTGTGTGTGTGTGACAATTTATTTTATATAAAAAGAATGCTTTGTACTAACCCTTCGAACTATATTGTTAGTCTATTTCACTCATGCGATTAACATTTTCCCATTATTATATAAGAATTTTATTTTCCACGATGTTTTAAATAACAATAATAATAAGTCACGATCTGTATATACTCCCGTGATATATATATATATATATATATATATATATATATATATATATATATATATATGGAGTAACCAACTGAATATACAGAGACGTTTGCAAACACCTCAGCAATATGCATCAACACAATTAGCGATACCCATCACACACATCCGCATGAGAAATCCTCTGTTGATGAAGGGAGAGAGAATTGTGCACAAATTAAATGAAGTGTTTAGAAAGATATTCAGTGCATTATTGTGACTAGCCTTATGACAATCAGTTTGGCTTTAGAGTGAAACACTGTACTGACATATATATTTATATGCTAAAAGATGCCGTCCTAAAGTACAAGATGTCAAGTAGCAATGTATATTCCTGTTTTGAACCACCTCAGACCTACAGCTTAACATGGAATCCGAAACATGTTACGAAATCCATCACTAAATTTTTTTATTTTATTTGTGTTGAAAAATAGTAGGCGTACGTTTTAAACAAATTTAGTTGGTATTTTAATATATATATATATACAGGGCGTCCCAAAAAAATGTATACACACTTTAACAGCTGATAGCTCAATTGATGTTTCTTTCTTTCCAAGTTAAACCCATTAGAATTAATAATGGCAGTCAGACTAAGCTTTGAACAAAGGAAATTCATTCTAAAATGCTACTGGAAGTGTGAAAACGCAGTTGAAGTGCAAAGACAGTTTAGGAGGGAGTTTCAAACAGATCCACCAACGCGACTTACCATCACTCGAATTAGAGATAAGTTTGAAGCCGATGGAACTGTTCAGAATGTCCACAAGAAGCGTTCCGGAAGACCACGGACATCGACAAGCCCCACAAAGCAAGAAAGAGTACTGGAAACGTATCACCAAAGTCCAAGAAAATCTGTGCGGCAAGCGAGTCGTGAGGTAGGAATTTCAGAATCGTCTGTCCAACGCATTTTGAAGCGCTGTCAATGGAAAAGTTACATTCCAAGATTAGTCCATGCTATTAATGAAGATGATCCGGACCGAAGAGTGGAGTATTGCGAGTGGTACTTGGCACGATGTGGATGTGGATTGGACGAAGGGGTTTCGTAGAATACCCTCCGCGTTCACCAGACCTCACACCACTAGACTTTTTTTATGGGGATACTTAAAAGACACAGTCTACGCTATAAAACCTGCAACAGTCGCTGAATTGAGAGCAGCCATTGAACGAGAATGCACACAAATACCAAACGAAATGTTTCGTGATGTTTGCGATTCCATTGCTTCGCGTTATCAGCAGTGCCTGGACCAGAACGGACGTCAGTTTGAAAACAGGCGTTGACAAAACAATTAAATAATGTCTGTAGATTCTATTACATTTTGAAAATGAAATGTATTTTAATAAACACTGCATTTATAATTATTTAAAGTGTGGTATACATTTTTTTGGGACGCCCTGTATATATATATATATATATATATATATATAATATATATATATACGAGATAAAATCCAATAACAGACATTGAATGAAAAAACAAATGACAAAATAAATATACAAGCAAAAATAATTAATAATACACTTTAAACGATATATATTATATATTTCCGTCTGTCTGTTTGTTTGTCTGTCTGTCCTTTATGTAAGCGCAAACCGTTTGACCTAGAGCTACCAAATTTGGCACGGGAACATCTATGGGATGAAGAATGTCAACATAGAGTCGGTCAGCCTGTCTGTTTGTCTGTTAATTTCAAGTTTGAAATTTATCCTGGGCAGTAATGGGGGAAGGGTGGGGGTGGGGGTAAGATAGGGGAGGGGGTTAGCCCCGAAGTTGCATAAAGGGGGTGAGGGTTTTTTGGGGATATCTTATATATAATTTGACCTGTCTGTTTGTATGTTTGTGAAATTTATCCCGGGCAACGCCGGGTACCCCACCTAGTGTGTATATATAATATATCATTTAAAGTGTGTATTATTATTTTTGCTTGTATATTTATTTTCTGTCATTTGCTTTTTCATTCAATGTCTGTTGTATGTTATCTCGTATTTATTTATTTTTTCTCTCAGATAGTATGGATTTACACGACGAGTTATAATGAATAAATAATTAAAATAAATGGTGCTCTCTGGCAACCCCTCCATATATAAATAATTAAAATAAATAGTGTCTGGCAACCCTCTATATATAAAAAAATAAATTAAATAACTGGTAACCGTTCCATATATATATATATATATTTAAAATAGTGGTACCTGGCAACCCCTCCATATATAAATAATTAAAATAAATAGTGCACTCTGGCATCTCCCGACCATCTATATAAGATATTGGAACCCTGACCTCGCATTATGCGTCTGGCTGGGGCCAGGCGAACACATGCTCTCTCGCTCTCACCTCCTTTGGGGGTGAGGCCATCCCAACTTCTCCCCCAAAGACTCTCCTCCTTTCTCTCTCTTAGGTTAGGTATGCCCCTTTGGGGGATGAGGCCGTCCCACCTTCTCCCCCAGAGCACTCCCCATTCATGCAACTTGGAGGGTTACCCCTACCCCCTTGTTGCATAACCCCTCCCCTTTGTTACAATACCCCTTTGCAACATTACCCCCCTTGCAGCATTACCCCCTCCCCCTTTTGCAACATTTATCAATATTTGCACTCTCCCTTTTTGCACCCATGCTACTCCCTACTTTTCCTGTTATTCCCATATATTTCAGTTTATATATTATGATTCCATGGTCACACTTGTCGAACGCTTTGGCAAAGTCTGTGTATATTACATCATAGTTTTCATTACTTTCCAGTGCATCAATAATGTAGTAATGTTTCTGTCTAACTATTCTTTCAAATATTTTAGTGAGATGAGATGTAAGCGGCTGGCCTGTAGTTTTTGGCCTCGGATCGATTTCCTCCTTTATATATTGGCACTATGTTCGCGCTCTTCAGGATGCCCGGTATTTCTCCCGTGTCTAGTGATCGTTTCCATATCCAATATACGGGCTCAGCGATTGCATTCTTGCAGTTTTTGATCAGTGTGGCATTCCATTTGCCCGGTCCTGCCGCTGAGTGTGCTTTAATTTCCCTATAGCTTGTGTAATATCATCTGTCATAAAGTCGAAGTCCGTTATACTTTCCCCTTTTAGTTCTTCTTCAAAGAACGCGTTTCTATCGCATATCAGTTTGTCAGTTTTTGGGATACTGAAAGATGATTCGTACTGAACTCTTAATATTTCAGATACTTCTGTTAGATCATCAGATAAAGCACTGTCTTCGTTTTTCAAAGGTCCGATAGTCGCATGGTTTTTCGACTTCCTTTTTGCAAAATTATAGAAGTACTTTGAGTTAACTTTTATCGTTTCTCTAGCGTCGTCTTCTTCTTTTTCTGTATGCCTCTCAATTAGTTCCTCTATGACGCAATCGATACTCTGCAGTTTATCATTTAATATTTTTCTGATGTTATCTTTACAGTTACTTAATTTTGCATTCACTCTTTTTCTCTTTCGGAACAATGACCTCTTTTGTCTCTCGAACCTGCTTCTCTTTTCTCTTTGTTGTATTTTTGGGACATGTTTTTCCACAATTTCCAGCGTCTTCTCCTCTAAGGTCATTAGCATCTCTTCCGTTGTCTTGGCCTCGTAGATGGTTTTCGAATCTATTACTTCCATGCTGGATGCAACACCTTCCCAGTTTATAGCTTTGGAGTGAAAATTAAAAATTCCGAATTTGCTCCTTTCTGTTGTTCGTTTTTTTTCCTTTCCTGTTGCTTTTATACTGGTTGTTATTTCAATAATGTTGTGATCCGATATTATAGTTGGAGATATTTCTACATTATCAATTAGGTTGCTGTTGTTTGTGAATACCAAATCTAGGCAGTTGTTTTTTCTTGTTGTCTGTTATTTTTTCGGTTAACATAAATTCATCAGCTAGAGCTAGTAGCATTTTTACCTGCTCCTGGTCTTCCCGTGTGCCCCCCTTGTCCTGGTGTATACATATACTTTTTCCTATCTTTTTATATTTCATGAATGGAAAATTAAAATCACCACAGAGAAAAATATTTAGGGGTGGAGAGTGTAGATCTTTTACCCAGTTTCTTTCCTCTGTAATACAGGGCGTCCCAAAAAAATGTATACACACTTTAAATACTTATAAAGGCAGTGTTTATTAAAATACATTTCATTTTCAAAATGTAATAGAATCTACAGACATTATTTAATTGTTTTGTCAACGCCTGTTTTCAAACTGACGTCCGTTCTGGTCCAGGCACTGCTGATAACGCGAAGCAATGGAATCGCAAACATCACGAAACATTTCGTTTGGTATTTGTGTGCATTCTCGTTCAATGGCTGCTCTCAATTCAGCGACTGTTGCAGGTTTTATAGCGTAGACTTTGTCTTTTAAGTATCCCCATAAAAAAAGTCTAGTGGTGTGAGGTCTGGTGAACGCGGAGGGTATTCTACGAAACCCCTTCGTCCAATCCACATCCACATCGTGCCAAGTACCACTCGCAATACTCCACTCTTCGGTCCGGATCATCTTCATTAATAGCATGGACTAATCTTGGAATGTAACTTTTCCATTGACAGCGCTTCAAAATGCGTTGGACAGACGATTCTGAAATTCCTACCTCACGACTCGCTTGCCGCACAGATTTTCTTGGACTTTGGTGATACGTTTCCAGTACTCTTTCTTGCTTTGTGGGGCTTGTCGATGTCCGTGGTCTTCCGGAACGCTTCTTGTGGACATTCTGAACAGTTCCATCGGCTTCAAACTTATCTCTAATTCGAGTGATGGTAAGTCGCGTTGGTGGATCTGTTTGAAACTCCCTCCTAAACTGTCTTTGCACTTCAACTGCGTTTTCACACTTCCAGTAGCATTTTAGAATGAATTTCCTTTGTTCAAAGCTTAGTCTGACTGCCATTATTAATTCTAATGGGTTTAACTTGGAAAGAAAGAAACATCAATTGAGCTATCAGCTGTTAAAGTGTGTATACATTTTTTTGGGACGCCCTGTAGAATCTGAGAATTTTGAGGTTGTCGTGTTCGGGGGTCTGTACATTACAATTAGTACCATATTTAATTTTTTAACTTTTGCCGCTACACATTCTATGTAGCTGTTTCAAGGTAATTATAATCATTTCTGCCATATGCCTTTCGCGTGTGTAAATAGCACATCCTCCTTTACGTCTCACTGCTGTGTCGGCTTGGACTCGGAGGATGTTATAATTGTCAATTTGTATTTCTTTTTTGTCAATACAGAACTCATAGTTTTCACAGTTCGCCTGGCAGTCCTTTAGATGAGTTTCCCTGAGGCATGCAAAATCTGCCCCGGTTTCTTGCATGGGTCGTTTCAGGTATAAAACTTTGTCGGGAATGGTTTGATTTAAAGCCCTGAATGTTGGCTAGGATTATTTTTATTTTTTACCTTTCGTTTTAACATACTTGTGTTTTTCATTTTCCAATGGTGGTGTCGGTTTCGTTGCTTTGTGATCCTCCGAGAATTTTCCTCTCTTTATCTGTTTCGATACCCGTTGTCCCGATATCGCATGTATGTAATGTCTTCCTGTATACCTTCTGTACGGCTCTTGGATCCCTGTATTTGTCAGTTGGCTTTGTATTTGTTGGATGGTATTCAATAGTTAAATTGTGTGGGCTACATCTAAAAAATTGATAACCCTCTTTGTTGCTGGTTTCGTCTGCTCACCTGTCGGGTTCCTTTGAGGGTGGTGATAACGGTATTTTTGTCCGTAATTGCACCTCCCATATCTTGCATAAGTGTTGCAGGCAGTAAGATGGTGGAACTTGCACTTTGTTTCAAATTTGCAATATCCTCTTGTAATGTGTGTTACATAATGTGGGATGTGCATAGATTCATTGCCCATTCCGATATCTGCAGTACCCTTTTGCATAATATTTACAGATGATATTTTCTACGCTTCTACTTCTTGTTATCTGATTATTTTCTATGTTCTTAATTTTTATATTATCATTATTTTTCTTTGACTGTTTATTTCCTACGTTTTTAGTTTTTACCTTTTTATCATTTTGCTCATTATGCAGTTTTACTACCTCGCAACTTTTACTTATTTTTTTTTTTTCATCTTTGTCTTCATTCCGTATTATATTGTTATTCGTTATTGCCTCTTCTCTCTCATCCACCCAAATTTTCATGAGACATTTCCGGACTCTTGTTTCCCCATTATTCCTTCCTTTTTTGTAACACTCGAATTTGCTTTCTCCATTTCTTTAAATATCGCAAAGGAGTTTACAGTCTCTCTACATGCGTCACACAGACAGAAATTTGATTCCCACGATCTGTATATACTCCCGCGATATATATATATATATATATATATATATAATGCATTTAACTGCAATGACCACGCAGTATATAAATGAATAGAAACGACGTAAATAAGGAGCGTCTCTGCACACGGGGGAAGAGAAATAACGAATAAATGAAAAATGAGGCGAACCGCCCGGGAATTGAATCTAGGGCCTTCCAATTGCCGGTTGGATGCGCTACCATTACACCACGGACCTCACCAATCATAAATCGAAATTCTCCTACATAGGGCAGAAACCAATGCCCTGAGTTCAATTCCCGGGCGGCTCGCCTCATTTTTCATTTATTCGTTATTTCTCTTCCCGTGTACAGAGACGCTCCTTATTTACGTCGTTTCAATTCATTTATATACTGCGTGGTCATTGCAGTTAAATGCACATATTCACGATTTGCGAGGGTGCCCTCTCAGGGCATTGGTTTCTGCCCTATGTAGGAGAATTTCGATTTATGATTGGTGAGGTCCGTGGTGTAATGGTAGCGCATCCAACCGGCAATTGGAAGGCCCTGGGTTCAATTCCCGGGCGGTTCGCCTCATTTTTCATTTATTCGTTATTTCTCTTCCCCGTGTGCAGAGACGCTCCTTATTTACGTCGTTTCTATTCATATATATATATATATATATATATATATATATATATATATATATATATATGGAGTGACCAACTGAATATACAGAGACGGCAAGCACCTCAGCAATATGCCATCAGCACAATTAGCGATATAACTCATCAACTCAAACACGATCAGGATGACGTCACACAAGCACGACTAAGATGACGTCACATCGCGAGGATTCACTCAAGGCATGTCCTCATGTTTTGCCTTGTGCTTCAACTTCGTTACAAGGACCTCTGGACGCACCTCGACTTCTTTCCCTTCGAACACCAGCTTCAGTGACCCACAAACGACCACCATGAAAACATCATTCGTGCAGGCCCCGTTTTTGGCCTGGTGTCATTCACCTAATTTATATAAAGACTAATCATTTACCTCGCGCGTTATTACTTCAAGAGTATACATTATTGCAACTGTAAACGACATGTTTCTGTCTAACTCATAAATTATTCAATTTCGTGTAATCATTATTGCAACTGTAAACGACATGTTTCTATCTCATTCATAAATCGTTATTTTGTGTAATAAAGGAAGAAAACTAATTCTATCAATCAACCTAATTAATAACTTAATTAATAACATTCTTTGATCTGAAAGATCTGGTGACCTCGGCCAAAGCATTCATCATTGATTATAATTATTAATAACAGTCACTTACATTATAACCGTAATTATAAATCATTCCTATAGTACCGATTTACACATCAAACATGGCTACAAATTAGCCTTTAAAAATACATTATAAATGGTTTTATATATATATATATATATTTATATATATATATATATATATATATATATATATATATATATGGGATGAATTTCACAATTAAACACGTGAAATGAATGAATGATGCAAACCCACAAGGAAAAGAAAAACGATTCCAAGGCCTTTCGTGTATTCAGCGCTCAATACACGAAACGCCTTGGAATCGTTTTTCTTTTTCCTTGTGGGTTTGCATCATATATATATATATATATATATATATATACAGTATATGCCAGGTTAGGCCAACTGAATGCACGGTTAGGTTAATTGAATGCCCGGTTAGGTTAATTGAATGCCCGGTTAGGTCAACTGAATGCCCGATTAGATTAACTGAATACCCGGGTAGGTTAATTGAGTGCCCGGTTAGGTTAATTGTACACCCTTGACGATTGGTTAGGTTGAGTCGTGATATTTTCGTTAAAACTAACGAAAATATCACGACTTAACCTAACCAATCGTCAAGGGCGTACAGTTGACGATTCGTAATTGAATGCCCGGTTAGGTCAACTGAATGCCGATTAGATTAATTGAATACCCGGGTAGGTTAATTGAATACCCGGGTAGGTTAATTGTACGCCCTTGACGATTAGTTAGGTGAAGTCGTGATATTTTCGTTAGCTTTAACGAAAATATCACGATTTAACTTAACCAATCGTCAAGGGCGTACAATTAACCTACCCGGGTATTCAATTAATCTAATCGGGCATTCAGTTGACCTAACCGGGCATATACTATATATATATATATATATATATATATATATATATATATATATATATATATAATATATATATATATATATATATATATTATATATATATATATATATATATATATATATATATATATATATATATCGTTTAACATCCACTCCGGCAACGCCGGGTTGCTCCGCTAGTTTTAATTATATGTGAAGCTCAAGATTTTCATGACTGTGTTCTTTTCTATAGTTTTATTGACCAACTAATTAGTCATGAAAATCTTAAGATTCAAAAATCTTGACACAATGTGAAGATCAAAATTTTTACGGCTGCGTTCTTTTCTGGAGTTTAATCGCGGTGCTGGGGCCTTCGGGCCCAGTAATTTTAATTATTTAATTTATTAACACCCAGGTGCACAACCTGGGGACCTAATCAATATGTGTGTGAAGTTCCATGTTTATAACTGCTTCCATTTTGGAGTTATGGCTGGAACACACACACACACACACACACGTGTGTGTGTGTGTGTGTGTGTGTGTGTGTGTTGTGTTCCAGCCATAACTCCAAAATGGAAGCAGTTATAAACATGGAACTTCACACACATATTGATTAGGTCCCCAGGTTGTGCACCTGGGTGTTAATAAATTAAATAATTAAAATTACTGGCCCGAAGGCCCCAGCACCGCGATTAAACTCCAGAAAAGAACGCAGCCGTAAAAATTTTGATCTTCACATTGTGTCAAGATATATATATATACAACACACACTTCTCCCTCTATTCCTCATTACACATGCATGCATGCATTTTACACATTACACAATCTTTTCAAAATTTTCAATAAATAAATAAATAAATAAATAAAATTGTATCACAGTATCACCTTGTTTTTGGCGTTCTCCTTCTTATATATGGGGAGCATTTTGTGGGCACTCGCCCTTGTCCCCTCCTTCCTACATTAAAAAAAAAATATATATATATATATATATATATATATATATATATATATATATCTTTATCTGTTGATCTAACAGAAGTATCTGAAATATTAAGAGCTCAGTACGAATCATCTTTCATTATCCCAAAAACTGACAAACTGATATGCGATAGAAACGCGTTCTTTGAAGACTTTACGACAGATGATAATACACAAGCTATAGGGAAACTAAAAACACACTCAGCGGCAGGACCGGATAAATGGAATGCCACACTGATCAAAAACTGCAAGAATGCAATCGCTGAGCCCCTACATTGGATATGGAGACGATCACTAGACACGAGAGAAATACCGGGCATCCTGAAGAGCGCGAACATAGTCCCAATATATTTAGGAGGAAATCGATCCGAGGCCAAAAACTATAGGCCGCTGTCGCTTACATCTCATCTCACTAAAATATTTGGAAGAATAGTTAGACAGAAAATCTATGACTTTTTAGAAACTCAGAAAAAATTAAATGATAACCAACATGGGTTTCGGTCAGGCAGATCATGCCTATCACAACTAATGGAACACTACAACAACATTATTGATGCACTTGAAAGTAATGAAAACTATGATGTAATATACACAGACTTTGCCAAAGCGTTCGACAAGTGTGACCATGGAATCATAATACATAAACTGAAGTGTATATGGGAATAACAGGAAAAGTAGGGAAATGGATATATAATTTTCTTAGTGAGCGGCGGCAAGTCGTTACAGTTCAAGGAGTATCTTCACCAGAATCAGAGGTCCTCAGCTCGGTACCACAAGGAACAGTATTAGCTTCACTTCATAATCATGCTAACTGACATAGATGAGGACGTTACCAGAGACAGCGCACAGTAACATCCTTTGCTGATGACACAAAGATCAGTAGAAAAATAAGAAACCCAGAAGATACAGGATCTCCACAAACTGACATGAACAGAATCTACAAGTGGACGGAACACAACAATATGAAGTTTAACACTGAGAAATTTCAGCTGTTACGGTACGGAAAAAGAGGAGACCTAAAATCCATGGAATATTATACCCCAAATGGACAGGAAATTCAGAGAAATTCTAGAGCAAAAGATTTAGGAGTTGTAATGACTGATGATGCGAAATTTGAAACACAAAATAAGATAGCAGTAAACAGAGCAAAGAGAATAACGGGGCAGATATTGAGAACCTTTAAACGAAGGGATAGGAATGTAATGATTCCTCTACTGAAAACACTGATCATACCCAAATTGGAATACTGCTCGGTCCTAACATGCCCATATAAAAAAAAGCCATTAGACAGCTAGAAGGGATTCAGAGAAGCTTCACAGCCAAGATCATGGGGTGCAAAGAACCAAATTTCTGGAAAAGGTTACGCGAACTAAACTTATATTCACTGGAAAGGAGAAGAGAAATACACCATTATTTACACTTGGAAAATAATAGAGAAACTAGTCCCTATTCTTACTCTGAACCCTGTAACTCCCCAAACAACGGTGGAAAGTAGAAAAGGAAGACTGTGTCGTTAAGGTGTCAATTTTGGGGGTGAAATGGCTAAATTGAAAATCATGTGATTTGGTAGCAATTTAATGTAATCATTTGGCATACAAAATAATATCCTTGCTTCAAAAACAATAAAAAATAACTCCTACCTACATCAATTTTAATTCAAAAATTCCATTTTTCCGTAAATTCGTAACAAATTAACAAATGTGCGCAAACATCCTATCAACATTTGAAGTGGCAATAAGATATCATTCAGAGTCTTTATTTGAAAGTAACCAATGCAGTCATGTCCTTTTTGCTGTGGTTCCTTGACATCAGCATTCGGCTTGCTACTTGCGCTTTGATGTTAGCTTCTCGCCTCTCGTGACTGTAAACTTGACTAGCTGCTTCTGTGACCATTTTCACACATCTCTCCACACTCTGAGTGTGAGAAGGCCACTTTGGCACTTGCATTGGGGCCTCTTTAAGTTGTGTTAAATCTTTGTTTGTTATACATGTTGTCAGTGGTGGCTCCAAAACTTCCGAACTCAAGTTAACTAATTCTGACAATTTCGTGGCATTGACGTTTATCGGAGGTACCTTCCTTGTCTGAACAGAGCAGTCTCCCAGCTGGTCATCATCTAGTGATGTTCCTCCAAGCTTTAGAATGATTTCCACAGCCTCAGTTCGCTCTTTGGTACATTGGCTGCAGAGTATTGCTTGCAAAACTGCCTCTGGCCTAGCATACCAAGCGGACCTTCTCACCACAGGTAACATGATGTCCACCACTACTTTCCTTTGGGTTCTCAGTAGCTGTAATTGAAACAAGATGTGGTTGGGCACCTCCATCCACATTGGATTAAGTTTTACATTGAACCAGTGAGGAAGATAAAACCCAATAATAAATTCAACAATCAACATCAAATTCTGTAGCATTTTGCCCTTCAGTGCATGTTTGGAAACCCAAATCCTGCAGAAACGAATCGCTGTAGTTAACCAACGACTGTGACTTACGGGTCCAATCTCCAAGAGAGCCAGATTTTGAGGCAACTCTCCTGATCTGATTGCTTGAACAATACGATAAGCGTAATTGATCCGTGCTGAGGTCTTTGATAACTTCTTCAAACAACACTGGAAGGGGAGGGCCTACTTCGACCTTTGAAATTTTGTATTTATTTCTAATTCCGTTGCTTCATCTAGCATGTTGCCAAGGGGGCCTGACCACTTGTTGTTGCTCTTTGTAGGACCATCAAGTTCCTGGATGAGACGACGAAGAGGTAGTTCCCCTGTGTGCAAATCACATACAATCCAAACAAGCCTTCTTCCAAGTTTTTTCTCTAAATGCGTCATAACACCGCCCTGCCATCCAGTGTTCACCGCAGTTGAGTCTCCACCAACGGCCTGCAGTGAACTGTCAAGTCTTCTTTCTTGAAGCCAACATATTATTTGATCAGCAATTGCCTCTGCATGTTTCTTGCCTTCTACTTCTGCTTCAGGAACAAAGTGAAACAAATAGCGGCCACCAGGTTCGGAACACACAGAGTAGTGTCTTCTTTGATGAGACCGGAAAACTTTCTGTCCATTCCCTCTACCTCTAGGAGAACTTTTGTGTCATCTCTTCTTCCATCAAACCAAAGGCAAGAGAGACCTTCCTTCTTCAAATCTTTTCCATGCTGATCAGATATTTCCTTCATTATTTTTTCTTGTGCTCTTCTGATCTTATTATGATCTATCACTAAGGATGTATCCTCTCGGCTGATGAGGCCTGCATCTAACCAAGTGGCAGTGGCAATCTCTGCAGTCTCTCGTAGCCTCGTATGGTGGCGAATACTGGCAAGGGCAATGTTTGAGATGTCTTTAGTGTTGTATTTCATTCTCTTCGGCGAAGGTTCAGATGGCATTTTGGAGCTATCATCTGATGTTGCTTCTTTCTGTTCATCTGAAGAGCTTTCAAAGAAGTGAGAAACCTCTTGATAGAGCTCTTCATCTCTTTGGGTGGCTTCTTCACTCTTCTTTTTCTTCCTTTCTTCCCTCTCTCGGATTTTCTCTTTTTTCTTAGCAATAACAATCTGTTTTTTGGTTTCTGAATAATCTGCCGAACCAATCTGCATACTTCCTTGGCCTCCTGCCTTTGTTCTCTGCGCCTTTATGAAAGCCAGCTCCAAAACAGGGATCTTCTTCTCACGAGGACAGTGACAATCAATGTGAAGGTGAGGTTCACTTCTGCATGAGGGAGAACAACTGGCTTCAGAACACAACTCTATGGGACACTGGCAGTTAAAAATGTCAAGAAGAGTATCAAGTGTGTGCAGAAATTTATTTTTCTTTGCTAGTTTTCCTTTACCAAGTGATGTCTCAACTGCTTTGTTAATTTTAGCTCAATAGTTCTATACTGATTGAGTACAGGTGGTTTGAATAGCACACTAGCTTATTTCCACTGATGCAGAAGAGGGGGAATCATGTCCCTTATGAGCTCTTTCTCTGTGTAGTTCCTTCTATCCTTTGTATTTTGTTCACGAAGGAGTAACCCTAGTCTCAGCATGTCTCGCACTGTTGGTAGTTCTGATACGGGAAGCTCCTTGCCTGTACCGACTAACAGGCTCAAGTCGCATGACGACTGACCTCTTGTCTTCAATTTTGGCATCTTAGGAATATCTGAAAAGAAAAAAACATTTAAGTATTTTATATCATTTACGATATTTCAAAGTTTAGTCATTCGATGTTCTAAAATTCAATAAAAAATATTTCATGGGATTACAACATAATTAGACTGAAAAATATGATAATAATAAATAATTGTAATAATCAATAATCCATACTTACAGTTAAACTGTAGTATTCGTCTAGTAGAATAACTATGAAGTAGGTACAAGAGCAATAACAGCAAACCACCGTCTATGACATCTAAGAGGCAACTGAGGACTGAGAGTGAGGGACAGTTCTATTCATGTTGTGACTTGTACATTGTACAACAACTATATGACCTTGAAAACACTCCATATGCGATCAGTGGGATAATTCTGTGACAGATGAATAGTTAATCAATTTATGTCCTATTATTTAGTAAAAGAGTCAATTTCTGAAACTTTAAGGTAAAATTGATGTAGGTAAGGGTTATTTTATTTCATTTTGGTTGGCCAATTTCAAGTTTTGACATGAAAAGACTATATTTTCACTACCAAAATTGATTTAAAAAAAGTTGACAAAATTGACACACCCTACTGTGTCGTGTTCCCAAATTAAAGGCGAGACAGGGAACATCCTTAACCCTGAAAGAAAATAGTTTTGTTGTGAGAGGACCAAAACTGTTTAATCAGCTGCCCAAAGACCTAAGGAACACAAGTGGTGTTGCGGTGGACATCTTCAAAAGAAGATTAGACGCCTGGCTCAGAACAATGTGAGGTGAGGTGGAGAGTACAAGAAACCAACTCACTACTACACCAGGCCAACTCGAGAGGAGGGCGACAAGCTTGACCTTCATGAAATGAGGAATTATCGCGCGGAAACTTTGTCGGCAGCCATATATATATATATATATATATATATATATATACACCTCGTCGTACCTTTATATATGTACCGCCGAACATACGACGCTCTATAATTACTTTCATTCTACCGACGAATAGGCAATTTCATCTTCTCTAACTTTGGGAATTAAGTAAACTAGACTCTAATGACACTTAAGTTAAAGGGCAAAGTTGCAAATTAATTTTCTCTTAATTATAACGCCAAAGTATACATGGTTTGTTATTGCCATTGAAACATAGTTATCCATTATACGTCTTTCCATATTGGCTTGTTACGCTTCGTGGATTAACACACTTATCGAGTTACAACTCCAAGGTTCACCTCTCTCTCTCTCTCTCTCTCTCTCTCTATATATATATATATATATATATATATATATATATATATATATCTGGAAGCTAAATAAATTGCATCCCAGATTTAAATTTAAAGTCAATTGAAATTTGAATTAATAGTAATTTATAGGTATAAATTGTTTTAAATTTTTAATTCATATAGTGTATAGTAGTTAGTAATTTTCATTATGAAAGAGAGAGACTATATACAGTAGAGTTCATTATTTTTTAAATTCTTCCACATGCAATTACAAAATCATAGTTATATATATATATATATATATATATATATATATATATATATATATATATATATATATATAGAGTGAGTGTGTGTGTGTGTGTGTGTGCAGACAGATATATCTTTTTATATTTAGATTAGGGCATGGTTAATTAATAATCTTTAGGAAAAAGTGATAAATGATGAAATTTTATAATTAATCAATGATTAACTGATTAAAAATTATTAAAAATTAAATACTTCTGAAAAGAGTAAGAAAGAGTTTTATTGTTTCTGTTGCGTGAGATAAGACCGAAGAAAACATTTTGCTCAAACATTTAGTTTGCTTTTAGTTCAAGAAATCAGGCATGGGCGGATTAGACAGTTTATACACGCAAAAAGGTGCCAAATTCAAATGATACATTACAAAATTTAAGGTAAAAAATGATGGTGAAATTATGAGGAAAATTAATCATTTTCCATCATTTTTTTAAAAATATTTTTTGATTAATTAATGATTAAATTATTAACTGATTAATCAGAACCATGCCCTAGTTTGGATCGGTCTAACGTCGTGTCGTCGAAGGAATAGGTTATGAGCAATATTTTAAAGTTTAAATTAAATCAGGTGAGGATAAGGTAGGTTAGGTTAGGTTGAATTAAATTAAATTAGGTTATTAGAATGCCAATAAGTTTCCTGTTGATGAAATACATTTTGGTTGACTTGGACAGAGTGAAACTTTTTTTTTTAACCTGTTTGTAACAAGTTTTCTCGTCCACAATTTATAGTATTCGAAGTCAACTTTGACAATTGTGGTATTCACGTTAATTCTAATGTAATCGTCAAAGAGACCTTTAGATACGTACAGTTTCGGAAATCATAAAAAATATTAATTGGTAATATCTTTAAAAATAATAGTACGCGCAAAAATGATTAAAAAATCGAATTAGTAATTACAGATGAAACAAATAATCCTAATTATAATGTTCGGCTGTTCAAATATTTGCCTATTGCAATTCCGCAAGTCCGTATTAATTGTTTGGATAAACTTTCAGAACCCCAGAATTAACATTAATTAAGTAGGTAGTCATAAATTATAAATTATTAATAGTACTAAATATTAAATAAAATGCGAGCGAAGGTACAAAAGTAGAATTAGGAGTTAACAACATAAAGATATATAATAATTTCAAAAACTTTTTATAAAGTGATTTGAAATTGCAAAAATTTTTATCGTAATTCCTTTAATTTTTGTGTAATATTCTAGTTAATAATAATAATATAATAATAATAATAATAATAGTAATAATAATAATAATGAAATTTACAATAAAGCTATTAGTAAATGTTAAATGAAACAAAGCCATAAATAATGTTAAGTAAATCCTTTGAATTTTGAATAAAAGAAATGTTCTATTTTGTTTATCATTAAACGTAAATTTACAGGCTTGTTTTTCCTGAAATAAACAAATACTTGAGTAAAATAATTAAAATTATTAATTATTTTCAATTATTTATAATTACAATATGAAAATTAATTTAAAGTTAGTTTTAACTTTTGTATTTTTAGATTTTAATTTTGGATCAAAATAATTTTCCTTTTAATGGCAATAACTTTTCAATGATTGTTTGTTTTTATCATTAATTGAATTGAATAATTAGACCTACATTCATTATCTTTTTTTTTTATTGTCTTCTAGATGCTCCCTTTCCTTCATTGCGTTTTCCTTTTATTGTCCTTTTACTTACAAATGTTTTTTTTTTTTTCTTTTCTTCCATTCGTTTGATTTCCATTTATAATTTTCTTTTTTTGTCCATTTTTGTCCTTTTTTTCTCATATTTTCCTCTTTTGCTTTCCATCGTTCCTTTTATCCATTTTTGTTGCCATTTTCTTTCCATTTTTCCTTTTCTTTGTCATTGTTTTAGTTTTATTCTTTTCCTTTGTCCTATTTCCCATTTCTTTTCCATTACTTTCCTTTCATCGGTTTTTCTTCAATTATTTTTTCTTTTATTCTTTTTATTTAGCATTATTTCCCCCTTTTTTTTTTCCTTTATTCCTCTCCTTTCCACTTACTTTCATTTTATAATTTTCCTTTCCAATTCATTCTCTTATCTCATCTTTTCCATTGTCTCCCAATTATCCATTTTCCTTCCTACCCCTTATTTTTGAAACCTTTTTTTCCACATCCTCGTTTTCATTCGTCGTTTTGAAAATATTTTTGTTCCAGACTGAAAGTGAATTGAAATTTTTTCTCTCCTTTTTCCTCTTACGCGTAAAAGCTCACAAATTCATTTTGAAACATTTTTGTGTCGAAATGGGAGCACAGATTATGGCTTTATAGCCATTTGTTGACTTAATCGATTACGGGCATGTCTGCTTAGTTTGCTGTCGGATTATCAGTGTGGTGAAGCGCAGTCAAATGGTTTCGTCTTGAGCGAACGTACGCCAGTGAAATGGTCAGCCCTTTTTGCTTTTTTTTTTTTTGTTCAGTGAATAGAGCGTATTGTTGGGTGTAACGTTAGTCGCTAACATCGCGGTTAATAGATTGAAATTTTGTTTATTGTGACTCGTCATCTTCACGTAATTTGACATACAGTATATTAATTATTCGAAACTAATCATCAGAGCCCGGATGTTCAGGCAGGATGCCATAAATGCCTTTTTTTTGTTTTTTTGCCTATATTTGGGTCTACAAGAAAAATGTGCTTTTTTCATCATAAAGTGCCTAATTTGGCTTTTTTCCATTATTTTCTAGCATTATTCCATTAGAGTCCCAAATATGCCTCTGCAAAGACTGCAATGATCTATGCAATGGCATTTTGCCTGAACATCCGGCTCTACTAATCATCAGTAATAACAAATTAGAAATATTCCTGGGTTATATTTGTTATTTTAGTTATATTTTATTGTTATTTCATAAATTCTCTCTCTTTGAGTTATTTTGTAGCGACTCTTTACGGGTTATTATAATAGAACTTAGTTTTATTATTTTCATTTTCCGCGTAATGATTTCAACTTTTCATACTCATGATTATTCTCTCATTTTAATTAATAGTAATTAATTTTAAATGTATAAGTTATGACTGTATTATAAATTCAGTTCATTCTATTTTCAAAGGCGACTTACATTAGTTTAAATTGTTGATTGTTTTCCATTTTACAGCTTGGCAAAGTTTGAAAAAGTTGGTCTCGAAGCGTCGCAAGTTACAATGAACTTAAAAATGTACATCATTATTCTTCGTTTCTTCTTCCAGTGAGACTGCGGCTCTTCAATAAAAAATCTGTCAAAGAAGTTCTCTCTCTCCTCTCTCTCTCTCCTCTCTCTCTCTCTCTCTCTCTCTAATATATATATATATATATATATATATTATATATATATATATATTATAGAAAAAGTGTTAGTTAAAATGATATATGCATTCTCCAATGGGCTGCGTTTCTTTTTGAACACCCTGCATTAAAGTACCACAATTTCTACAATATGACAATAATTTTAACATAAAGCATACAATTGTTAATCGGACTATTGATATTCATTATATTAACCAATTTTCCCCTTGACGTGTATAGTTTTTATTGGACTTTCACATTAATTAAAAGAGAATATATCACTTCAAAGGTTGCTATGATTAATTACGATATAAATATATGCGTGAAAAGTCTTTATTAATTTATAATACGCAAATGAACTTATAATTAAATGTGAGAAATCAATTTACATCGTACAGTATTATTAAATTTTAAAGTCATTATTACCGATAGGATATAAATAAAGTACAAGAATTGATAGTTAAATACAGAAAAGATACCAGTTATATAGTGTGTATAGTGTATACGTTTAATTCTAAAGATTCATCAGCAATCTTTTATTGAAAGAGATTTCAACTTCTTAAATTCGTAATATCAGTTCATTCCATCATTTCAGTTCAAGAAAATTAGGTGATATTTGTGATGAAGACAATCTAAATTGAGGAATAACGTGCTTTGTTCTATGCCTCATCTGGTATGAGAAAATTTCTTGAATTACAAAATATGCGTTTATCCTCTGTTAAATTAATAATTTTGTTCATACATTTGTAATTGAAAATAAAATGTGTCAATTCGATTACATCTTTGATCTTTAAGAAATTTAACTGTAACAAATGCGCTTGAATGTTAATGAAAATTAACATCAGATTTATTGCTCGTTTTTGAATAATAAACATAATGTTTAACCCTCTAAGGCCTGGAGGTCTTTTTTGAGACAATTAAATCGTCTGGCGTTATCCAGAACAAAATCTGTAAAGTACTGTAACAATGGGCGCTAAAGGGTTAAGGTGGTTGGTGTCAGCTACATTTCTTCATTCAATGTTGCAATACATCATATAAGGAAGAGTAAGAGTACGATACAGAATTCATAAAACCTGTTAAAGGACTACTGTATGTATTTAAGTTTAAACATTATAGCAATACTCCTAGAAATCTGTTTAGAGAAATAATATACATGGTCATTCCACTGCAAACTCATATCCAGAATTACACCACGGTGAACCAAAAGTAGGTGGACAGTAGGTTGAATACGGTTTGTGTTAATTATATTATAACTATGTGTTTCATTATAACTATGGTGTTTGTGTTATATTATATTAAATATTATAACTAATTTATTTAAATATTATTTTGTATTATAGTATACAAATAAATTAAATATGTATTCTCAAAATAACGTTGTCATTTACTGTCCACCTACATTTGGTTCACCCTATATATATATATATATATATATATATGATCACTTTAACATATTGCTTCCCAGGAACCTCTCTTTAACATATTGCTTCCCAGTGTATATCACTTTAACATATTGCTTCCCAAAAATAGACATTACACAACCAATTACAGTTACATTACAATAGTTATAATATTTAGAGATTAGCTAGTCGAGAAATGTAAATTTATGGACAACTTAACTTATTATGCTTTGCCATTTTTTGTGAATGTAAAATATTTGGATCACCTGAAGATCAGGGCCCCCAGCAGCCTTCTTTAGTTAGCCTTATAAGGTTAACTAACGAAAATATCACGACCTAACCTAACCAATCATTAGGTCAACTGTACGCCCTTGACGAATGGTTAGGTTAGGTCGTGATATTTAGTTAGCCTAGATTACCAACCTCTTTCTAACCAACCAACCTTTCTCTTTTTAACATATTGCTTCCCAGTGTTAATCACTTTAACATATTGCTTCCCAGGAGGGATCACTTTAACATATTGCTTCCCGAATGCTTTGGGAAGCAATAGGTTAAAGTGATCATATATATATGATCGTATATATATATATATATATATATAAGTTTGGTTGAACAATCGACCGTAGTTTTTATTTATTAATTTAACTGTCTGTTCATCAATTTCTCAATTTAACAGACAGTTAAATTAAATAAAAACTACGGTCGATTGTTCAACCAAACATTTTTAAAGGAAAAGCTGTTCCCCAAATATATATATATATATATATATATATATATATATATATATATATAAGGCGCTCGGGCGAATAGAGGCGAATTAACCAAAATGGGATTTTGGTTGATTCGCTTCTATTCGCCCGAACGCCTCATTGAGGCGTCCCGCGTCTTAAGGTACCTAAGCGCCAAAATTAAAATTCGCCAGAAATCGCCTCCAAAGTTCAGCAATATTCTGGCAATAGTATCTGTTATTAATTGAGCTAGAACGTTCATTTTTTGGCTAAATTACAGTTCTAAGTATGCTAATGAAGATGTTGATGAGTTTTTGGAATAGATTTTCATATTTTATATGTTATATATATTTTTTTTTTAATTTTTTGATTTTCTTATTATGCCGAACTTTGGGTGCGATTTTTGCACAGAATGATTCCATTGATTTTTCATCACTATCACTAGCACGGTGAGACATTGCTGCACACGTTGATAATAGTTAGAAGCCGGGTGAATAGAATAATCCACGCAATATTCAGCAATATGAGCACGAACACAGGACGCCTGCTAACAGCAACGCGAGTCTTAAGGTACTGGCGGGATGTTTGTGTCGTGTCCCTCTCGGCGCGTGGAGCGGGTGGCCAATCATAAAGCAGAGCGGCGTGGCTGCCATGTTTTCATTGGCTCGCGCTCCTCCTGCTGTTCCCGCCACCCAGAGACCGAGCGTCCCACCCTCACCCCCATCACCTCCCACCAGTTGAACGGGATATTGGGGCCTTAAGACGCGCATCACATCTGGGCGGCAGAGCCCAGCTGGCGATATAAGGTGAAAAAAGTAGTTCACTTCATAAGGTTTTCAACCATACTTCTAGTGTCGTAAGGTCATTATAACCCAAACCACGCGATAGAGGAAGGGTGAAAATAGTAATATCCATCAAAAACACGTTTTCGCCTGTGGTGGCGCTTAGGTACCTTAAGACGCGCGACCCCTCAATTATCGATGCATTCATAATTTAAGTGGAAGTATGAAGAGTTAAGCATCTTTTTACAAGGGCACCATTCTGCCCATACGCCCATTTCAGGGTAGGAGCAACTCGCAGCAGCATCGCCAAGCAAATAAGGGGTCAAAGTACTGACAAGGCTTTCGTACGTGTTTCATCACCACAGAAAGCAGTGTTCTGTGTTAGTCTAGTTCAGAGAACATCCATATCCATATTCAATTTATTGCAATTTTCGTTAGTTGGTATTGCAGACACCCCCTGTCATTATCGGTCCTTGTACATGACCCTTTAGGAGCAAGATGCACCGCAAGTTTGTGTTCCCTCTCTAAGGCAGCACAAATTTATCTGTATCGATCACAGTCACACTCGTACTACCTCAGGCTTGCTCTACACAAACTGATGTGTGTGTGTGTAATATATATATAAAATATACGCAAACCGGTGGTTATTTTCATTTTGATATCGTCCAGAATTTTTTAATAAATCAAAACAATCCGCTCCAACCTTCGTATCCATCCTTTCCAAGCAGGCACTTGACCTTATCGAGTGGTTTCCGCACACAAACAAACGCAGCCCCTCTCAACTGCCCCTCCAAAGAAGTGTCTTCTGTAATGCCACTCCATCCGTTTGTGTATGACCCTCCGCCAAAGTAGATTGCATAAAAGAATAATTCAACCGGACACGATTTGGTGACGTCAGTTTGGAGGGTCAAAGGCAAGTATCCTTCAGTTATAGGTGGTTGCAGTATGACGCCATGGAACACTTTGATATGAAATTTTTGGATTAGTTGAAAAGGAGTCGCCTATGCATGCTCGTTGTATAAATGTGGAGGTTGTTGTTAATTGCATGGCTTAACCTACGCACTAACAACCAGGGTATATGACAGAGAGGACCTACAGCTCTACATGGAATCTGAACCACGAGACGCTAACGTCACCTGAACGTGGAGGACGGTCACCTATCCAACTACAAGAAGACCCAACGTCGCTCAACTTTACTGTTCTTGAAGGAAATGATGTGATAAGTTGCCACGGCAACAACGTATCACACAGCGAATATGAAGGGCGTCTGTAGATCATATTCATGGTGATGTACGTAATGGTTTCCGCCATGCACGAAATGGACGCACTTTTTTATGCATGGAAAAAGGTTGGCAAATAAATTTTCAGTATTAAAAGTAAACATTAATCCGAGAATTTGTCATATGCTTAATGTAAATAAAATTATGTTATTAAGAATCATCAACTACAGTAATTTAATTTTAGTTCGAGTGTTGGAACTTAAAATATGTCTCTTACTTGACAATGCCCAAAATAGTCGAAACATTGGATCTTATTTGTAACAAACAGTTGTGATATTTAACTTTCAAATAATTCTAAACAAAAATATCATTTCAACTTCAAAAGATATACTAAAGTAAATAAATAATAATAATAATAATAATATAATAATAATAATTCGGGGGTGAGGTAGAGGTGTGACAGTATCACTGAAAGTGACGTCACTGATGACGTCATCATTGCAACACTACAAAAGTGATAAATATTTCGAATGACGTCACGAGGGTAGCTCATGAACAGCCATGAGGAGAAATCAGGGAAAGTTGATGAAAAATGAAAGAAATGAGAGTGAGTTGAAGGGTTTCAATTTACTGAGTCATATCTGGAAATTATTTTATTACGTGACCCACTGACGTATTCTATTTGGTAGCGATTGACCAAGTCGCTCTCTTGGTTATTTTACTCCCATAATTGAACCTACACAGCGTACGTGAGGACCCTCACGTTCACGGAGTTACTAGTGCGTCTGAGGTTGCGGACCTCGTGCGACAGTAGACCCTAATAACAGCTTCCACGTTAAAAAACAATAATAATGCCACGCCTAGGGGCTAGTGTCTCTTCGCTAATTAAAGATACGACACTCGAAATTCCAAATCCAATTGGGTGCATTTTGCCTGATCCTGACGTCACCGGTTGGTTCGTCGCTGTTTTTCTCACTGAACTTTCAAAAGAGTCAATTTTAGAATCCTGGCATCAGTGCCTCCGTTAGGCGTCTGCAGAACCGCGGCCACGGGGGACCCCCACATTTTTTGACAAATATTTTATATCACGGGGATTCCTCTCTCAAGTCATAGTGAAATCGATTTGAATGATTTTTTGTTATTTTTCTTGCTTTTCTTCAGTGTAGTTAGTCTTTGATTACGTACTGTAACTTTGTTTTCAGCCTCTTTCGCTCAAAGTTACTTTTACTTCCTACAGAAATACATTATCAAAGTCTCATTTCCCAAATGAGTCGGGGTAAGAAGGCAAACATACTTGGATATAAAAAAAATAAAATAAAGGTGGGGAAGAAAAGAAAAACAGAAACTAAGGCATACACATGCATTCATACTGGCATCCTGGTGGACCAGCACTCCTCCTAGATGACTAAATTCCATACCTGCGGCCATGTGTGGTGGTGCCTTCAGGCTTTGTCAAAAATAAAAGAGACAGTCCCAAACTTACATACCTCTAACAAACCTCCTCCATTTCAACCTACTTTCAGCCACTTCTCATGCATCACCCAGATCAAGTTCGCGCTTACTCACGCAATCATTCATCATGTTCATCCATCTTCTTCTCTGTCTTTTTCTTCTCCTTCTGTCTCTGCAAACACTCTTATACACTCTTTTTACAACTCTGTCATCTTCCATTCTTTCAACATGTCCAAACAACCCCAACGCATTTTCCTCAATTTTCACTTCCACTGACTTCCACACCACAGCTGTCCAGAACCAAACAATTTCTCACTTCATCAATCCCGTGCACATCACACACATTTCTCAATCTAGCCATTTCAACTGCTCTTGCTCTCGACTTCTTTCTTTCATGCCATGTCAATGTTTCACACCCATACAAAAGTGTTGGACTAACACACTTCATGTAAACATCTTGCAGCATCTCTACCCAGTCTCCGCTTCCTTACAACTGCTTTCAGCGCACCCACCACCTTTTTTTCCTTGATTCACTCCACTATTAACTTCATCCACACTTGTACCTCTTTTGCCCAATACACATCCCAAATACTTAAAAGATTCTACCACCTCTAGTGTTTCATCTCTCTGTAGTAATGCTTAGTTAAGAATATTAATTTCTGTTTAATTAATTATTAAAATGTTTAATGTAAATCATTTACGAAAAATTGTGAAATTGTTTGAAATTGTTTAAAATGGGAAGAGTTGGCAATCCTGAACAGAGGCCCAAAGAGTGGGCTACCCCATAAGGGAGTGAGTCTTGAGGCAGGCGCGATACGCGTAAGTTTGGAGCATGTGATCTTAAAGTCAAATTGTTTTGTGCCCCTCTCCGACGTAAATTATTATAATAGAAATTTCATACTCGCATACCCCTAACTTAACTAAACCATTTTCGGAATTAATAAAACGTTCACAAGTGTTAAAAAGAGTATTAATAACCCCCCCCCCTTCCCCCTTTGTTTTGTAACGGACTTTCAGAGTCAGGTCTCGGCGTGGCTACCGGAATCTTTATACGATACGGCAAAAAGAGTAGAGAAACAAAGTGATAAATGAAAGAAAGAGCCGATAGAGAATAAATAGAGAGCAGAAAGTAGCGAAAATAATGAAGGAAAGTAAATAATAAGGGTGTACACTACATCTCTTTCTCTCTCTCTCTCTCTCTCCTTTCTACAATCAATAACTTGTTTCTGCCCTCATTCATTTTCAAGTCTTCTTTCACACAGCCACAAAACTCTTAACAGTCTCTTGCATATCACACTCACTCTGAGCAAATACCACAGCATCATCCGCATACAACAGATTTGACAGGCCCCACCTATTCCCATCATACACCAGATTCAACCCTCTTTCAAGCATTCGCACTTTCACCTCTCTCATCACTCCATTCATAAACAGATTGAATATCCATAGAGACCACACATCCATGAAGTACAGCAACACTTATATCAAACCACTCACTCAGGTTTTTTATTTACTTTCACACATGCACTACTTCCATCATAGAAACTTTTCACCGCATTCTTGAATCTACCACCAACCCCATATATGCGCAAGACCTGCCATAAGGTAGGCCCGACTCTATCATACACTTTGACGAGATCCATAAAAGCCATGTACACCTTGCAATTCCTTTCGCGTGCCTTTTCAATTGTCTCACTGTAAACACTTCATCCACACAGCCTCTTCCACCTCGGAACCCTTCTTGCTAGTAACATCGCTCACCAAGCACTCTGTAATACCACGAACTCGTTTTATAACACCTTCCCCACTACGCTGAACAGACCTACCTCTGTAGTGCTTACATTCACTCCTTTCACCTTTCACTTCGCTCACTGAAACAATTATTGCTTTCTTCCAGTCTTCAGGCACACTCCCATTTGTCCATCCCCTCTGACATATGCACCATAACCATTCGAACCCTTTCAAACCCCCATATTTAATCATTTCCCTGTATATCCCATCCACACCTGCCGCTTTTCCAGTTTTCAGCTTGCGAACCGCCACTTTCACTTCATCCATGGTTATGTTCTCAGACATTCTCACTTGCTTCCGGTACAATTTTCTGTCTTCAACATAATTCTCACTTATCCTCCTTCCAAACTCATTACTTACTCTTTTCTTCTGCCGCACTAGTCTCTTCACACTTCTCCTGCTCTCTTCATACACCCTGTTTCTTCTTCGACTTTCTTCTCTATCACACTTATCCTGCGCACACAACAACCAATTCCTCCTTTTATCCTCAACCGTTGACGCAAGCTCGGCAACCCACCACCCTCTTCATCGCACCACCTGTCTTAGCAACCAACACACACTCCTTGCATTCCTAAGCAGACACTTCTCATACACATTCCACATTTCACGTCAACTACCACTGACTCTCAAAGATAAGCTATATATATATATATATATAATATATATATATATATATATATATATATATATAATGTTATAATGTTTAATGTTTCAGACCAACAAAGACCCTAGGATCCACTCATGGCTGGTCTACCTAACTGTGTTCGTAATCGTGTATTGTGTATACACATACGAGGAAAAGTGTAGGTGTGGCTGTAAAGACTGTACAGTAATGTAGAAATGTGTGTGCACCCATTATGGGTCTCCCATTTAAAGGTGTTTGTGGGGCAAGTGAAGATCATGAGTTTTTCAATACCTCACAGTACTATGGGGGGCACCGCTCGGCAGAGGAATCTCTTTAAATGGGGTGTGTAAGGACAGAGAGTATCCCCTAACCCAAGACGCTGCCTCCCTATATCCCACAACACTTGTGTTGAGCTGTGGGATCTATCCCCACAAAGCCTTAATTTTACTACCTTAAACTATACCCTTTCTATCAACATGCGCGTCCAATCGATTCTTAAACATGTTTATAGACGTGCTACTAATTACTTCTACCGGCAAACTATTCCAGCTATTTACTATTCTATGCGTAAAAAAGTTTTTCGCAACTGCTGTCTCGAACCTTCTACTTGTCAACTTACACCCGTTATTTCTAGTCCTATTATATTGAGATATTTCGAAAAAGCTATCTCTATCTACGTTATCAAACCCATTCATAATTTTGAAAACCTGGATTAGATCACCCCTTAACCTCCTAGTCTCGAGTGTAGTCAATTTTAACTCTTTAAGCCTATCCTCGTACGACTTTGACCTAAGAGACGGAATCATCTTAGTTGCTCGTCTTTGAACTCTTTCGATTTTGTCTATATCTTTGCGCATATGCGGATTCCAAAATTGGACCGCGTACTGCAAATGGGTCTAACTAATGATTTATAAAGAGGAACTATAATATCGCGCGATTTGTACTCAAAATTTCGAGCTATAAAACCTAACACTTTGTTCGCCTTATTGACCGCCGCTGTACTTTGTTTCGCTACTTTTAAATCACCAGTGACTATAACTCCTAAATCTTTTTCCTGCTCTACGCTTGTTAAATCTTTCCCTGACATACTATACGCAAAATTACCGTTACGCGAACCTATATGCATAATTTTGCACTTATCCACGTTAAATCTCATTTGCCATGTGACTGACCAATCAACGATTTTATTCAGATCTTCCTGAATTTTACCTCTATCTTCGTCATTAATCGCCCTACCACCCAGCTTCGTGGTATATATATATATATATATATATATATATATATATATATATATATAAGGCGCTCGGGCGAATAGAGGCGAATTAACCAAAATGGGATTTTGGTTGATTCGCTTCTATTCGCCCGAACGCCTCATTGAGGCGTCCCGCGTCTTAAGGTACCTAAGCGCCAAAATTAAAATTCGCCAGAAATCGCCTCCAAAGTTCAGCAATATTCTGGCAATAGTATCTCTGTTATTAATTGAGCTAGAACGTTCATTTTTTGGCTAAATTACAGTTCTAAGTATGCTAATGAAGATGTTGATGAGTTTTTGGAATAGATTTTCATATTTTATATGTTATATATATTTTTTTTTAATTTTTTGATTTTCTTATTATGCCGAACTTTGGGTGCGATTTTTGGCACAGAATGATTCCATTGATTTTTCATCACTATCACTAGCACGGTGAGACATTGCTGCACACGTTGATAATAGTTAGAAGCCGGGTGAATAGAATAATCCACGCAATATTCAGCAATATGAGCACGAACACAGGACGCCTGCTAACAGCAACGCGAGTCTTAAGGTACTGGCGGGATGTTTGTGTCGTGTCCCTCTCGGCGCGTGGAGCGGGTGGCCAATCATAAAGCAGAGCGGCGTGGCTGCCATGTTTTCATTGGCTCGCGCTCCTCCTGCTGTTCCCGCCACCCAGAGACCGAGCGTCCCACCCTCACCCCCATCACCTCCCACCAGTTGAACGGGATATTGGGGCCTTAAGACGCGCATCACATCTGGGCGGCAGAGCCCAGCTGGCGATAGAGGTGAAAAAAGTAGTTCACTTCATAAGGTTTTCAACCATACTTCTAGTGTCGTAAGGTCATTATAACCCAAACCACGCGATAGAGGAAGGGTGAAAATAGTAATATCCATCAAAAACACGTTTTCGCCTGTGGTGGCGCTTAGGTACCTTAAGACGCGCGACCCCTCAATTATCGATGCATTCATAATTTAAGTGGAAGTATGAAGAGTTAAGCATCTTTTTACAAGGGCACCATTCTGCCCATACGCCCATTTCAGGGTAGGAGCAACTCGCAGCAGCATCGCCAAGCAAATAAGGGGTCAAAGTACTGACAAGGCTTTCGTACGTGTTTCATCACCACAGAAAGCAGTGTTCTGTGTTAGTCTAGTTCAGAGAACATCCATATCCATATTCAATTTATTGCAATTTTCGTTAGTTGGTATTGCAGACACCCCCTGTCATTATCGGTCCTTGTACATGACCCTTTAGGAGCAAGATGCACCGCAAGTTTGTGTTCCCTCTCTAAGGCAGCACAAATTTATCTGTATCGATCACAGTCACACTCGTACTACCTCAGGCTTGCTCTACACAAACTGATGTGTGTGTGTGTAATATATATATAAATATACGCAAACCGGTGGTTATTTTCATTTTGATATCGTCCAGAATTTTTTAATAAATCAAAACAATCCGCTCCAACCTTCGTATCCATCCTTTCCGAGCAGGCACTTGACCTTATCGAGTGGTTTCCGCACACAAACAAACGCAGCCCCTCTCAACTGCCCCTCCAAAGAAGTGTCTTCTGTAATGCCACTCCATCCGTTTGTGTATGACCCTCCGCCAAAGTAGATTGCATAAAAGAATAATTCAACCGGACACGATTTG
>JAJOZX010006262.1:45000-142500 GCA_023014485.1 Bathynomus jamesi | reverse complement strand
TAGTCTTTTCAATGCGATGATTGTGGCGAATATTTTCAACGCAAACCGTAGAAGATATTTGCAGTGACGCTCCTTACAACCGACGCAAGGGACTACCATAGAAATGTAAGTGTCTATAATTAGAATTTTATATATATATGGAGAGTTGTAGTATCTCGTCAAATAGATACTCGCCAAAAATGTCAATCAGTGTTATTTCCCCATTATGCTAAAATCGAAATTTTTATGGCGTTCATCCTCGAACCAAAGATATCTTCACATAATGGGGATCTGTCTGTCTGTATACTCTGTATATGTTTTCATTATTCCTTTAAGGTCCGATGAGGATTTGACACGAGTTATACAATCTTTTGAAGAATCTCGGAATAGGGAGGGTATACTGATCAGTCAACAATGTCACACCGAAATAATGTAAGTGTTTTTCGATCTTTTTGGGATAAGAAGACACAATATATTTTCATAAATTTATTAAATGAAAGAAATCAGTACAATAAACGAATATACCGTTACAAATATACGAACAAAAACATTATAATATACAACGAGTACGTACAATTGGAAAACGGTTTTTTATCTGTCTGCATACCATTTCATCGTTTCGGTGAGTGTGACACGGGTCAAATAAATTTAAAAAATTTATAAATTCTTTATCATTTGACATATGCATGAGAAATGAGACACAGTACATTCCGCAAACATTAGTAAAATATCCCTGCATACGAAATGGGTTCCATACAACTTCGGGAATATGTAACTGAGCGAGAAATTTTACAATAATAGGGTCACTCCAGGGTTGAGTACCGAGTGAATCAAAATAGTACAGGCGCTGTCTATTTTTAAAATAGACAGCGATCCAGTGAATCCCTTCATTACCGATGATGTCTGTGTTCACAATAAGACTACCGCATTCTCGCGTACTTGGCAAACTCAATGTTTCATTCTTCGCAAACACGCCGATAAATTTGGAACGTGTGACTCGCTCCATTACTTTCTGAAGTGTATTAGCATCCATTTTAAAAGTCAGTGATAACGCTTCTAAATCTATCTACTTCTATTAGGGCTTGCGATTCGAGATATACTAGTACACTAATAGGAGCGTCTATAGGCTTGGCGAATTCCAGCCGCACTGAGATGTTACCGCTCTGCTGTGGTGTTAAATGGGTATTTACGCTAGCAGATAAGTCAGGTGTAATGTCAAACGGATAAAGGTTAAATTGATCAATGAATTCTTCCTGCGTTACCCCATTACCAAGCTCATCACAATCACCTGCAATATGGGTCAGATTACTATAGGCTCTGGCACAAAGAGGTAACACAGCGTCTGATGAATAGTCCGTACCCATTGTTCCACCCAAAGCAGTGCCATTAACGTATAGAGTTATATTTTTAAGTCCGAAATTCTCGAATTTAAAGGCACTCTTTTTATATTTTCCATTCACCGAAGCGTGGTCCTGCATGCCGATTAATATCCTTTTAGGAAGATTTCCCAGGGCAATGTTTTCTATCTGCTTCGATGCCAACCCTGCAGGAACCGTATATAGTTTGATCTGCACTCTGTTAATAGGATATTTCACTGTAGCGTTTAGTAAATTTTTCTCAATTTCTAGTTGTTTTGGTGAACTTAATTTCACTCGCCGTACGCGGAGGTATGTGTCCATAATGTGAACCACAACGGACTTTGCACCCTCTTCTTGATTCGCATCCAGATTTAAGCAGATCTCAGGACTCGTGCGGGTGAGCTTTATTTTCATATCCACCCCGTTCACAAGCAACTTCTCCTGGAAAGTGAAATCTGTGTGCAACCGTCCAAAACACTCGTATATTTTCTTTTTAGAATTTTTAAATTTGTCCTTTATACTATTTTCATCTTTAGTTTGATAATATCCCTCCGCACTTAAAAAGGTAGCCTTCGCTTCTTTGGAAAAGTTGAGGACATTTTCCAAATAGGCTCGTAGATGATAGTACCCCGTGCCTGCCGATATGTTGGTCTGATTTAAATATACGTCACACTGGTTGAATATGGCGTGCAGAAAGTTTGTTTCAGGGTATACAGCATATTTGTCATCGCAGGCCGTTCCATCAGAATGGGCTATACGTAGCTTAGCGTACATGTGCACACAGCTTGGATCAAAAAAGTAAGGACCTGAGCTGGGTATCACGAATTCTATAGGTGCACTCGGTGAACTAATTGTGTTTAAAGGGTTAATTGTAATAAAGTCACTGTGCTCAATAGAAACTTGGGTTGGCGGGAGCTCAAAAAAGGACAGCTCCGATTTACAGCATTGTGAACTACATGGGTGGATGAAGCGTGCCATGGCGAAATAGTGACTCCTCTCTCGACAAGTGGTAAACAAACTATGATTCATGAGATCAATATCCTTAGCTTATATCAGTCAAAAAAGTGGTCAACCATAGGTTTCATTCGCTTACAGCATTTCTTTTTTGATAGCCTTTTACGTTTAATACCACGTGACCCCTTCTTCTTCCGGGGAGCCCTCTTCTTCTTCCCGCCACCACGCATTTTTCTCTTTGCATCTTTGATGATTTCGTTCCGTGTACGCTTTAAATGTTTTTTTAGAGCTTCTTTAGGTTTAGCCCCGGCCAATATGTCTTCTGCAGTGTTAAGGCCTGATTGTAGCGCTTTCCTTCCAAGGTATCTGGCACCCCTCTTCAGCAAAGGAACAGCCGTACGTAGTATGGATGAAAAAATGGATCCAAGTCCACTACCGCGCTGGTATCGCATCCCTCGATAGACGGTGAAAGGCTTTCTATCCATTATAACTCAGTGCGTCGAAAGTGTAGCTTCACTGTTAAGCTCCCGTTACCGAATGGGAAGTTTTCGCCCTCAATCGTTCTTATATATATTGTGATATTGGTTATTAAATTAGTTGCGACATTCACATAATGGGGCTGTCATATGTAATACTCAAACTCCTTCCTCTATGGTTGGGGATGTGAGCAATGCGCAGCAGGCGTGCCTGGGTATCCCCAACAAACTGGTGCTCCACTATATTACTGTAAATATAGCACATGTCTGGGGACCTTTCAGCCAATTTCTCCATCTTCAATTGATACATTAATCTGGACAAGTTATACTGTGTCTCGTGAAATGTGTCTCTTTGGAAGGCTGCGCTATATCGGCCGTTGGTTAGAATTTTGAACTTTCTATGTTCTTTAAGACGTCTGTTAGTCTTTGATTTTAGGATTAGTGTATGTGCAGGGTTGTTTACGATTTCATATACTAAATCATTCGTAAGGTTTGAGTTTCTTAAACTCACGTTTAAGCCTCTCACAACATCCTCGGCCGAACCATATTGACCCGGCCCTAGTCTTACTTCTGTACTGTAATACCGTGTAATCTTAGTCCGAGCGATGCGCATAGTTTCATCCATAGCTACCCCAGCTTTTTCACACTCGTCAATGTCTCTAAGAATCGTAAAAACGGTTTCTTTATGTTCAATATTTAAAAAGACGGTGTCCAGCTGAATTTCGCATATCCCCACCTCATACGAATCACGACCCAATTCAATGTGCCCATGGAGTTCTGTTACAAAGTTGGCTAGCGTGTTGTTAGGGTGTACAGACAGGGACGAGGAGGACGGGAGTGTGACGTAGAAATGGTTAGGAGCCATGTTGCATACTATTTAAGCTTCATTATTGCATCAGCTTTTATATAGGTGTTGAAGCTTTCTGGGTACCCTAGCCATTTCACCATGTACATTTTTACTCCTTCCTGAATCCTTTGCTCCTAAATATTTTCTCAATTTTAAACACATTTTTTTCTAAATTAAACGCAACTTTCTGCAATTCCTCGCGGTAAAAGCCTCCTGAGATTTCTTCCCATTCAAATCTTCAATGTAATACTCATTATCACACCCTTAGGTCTCACAGCCCTAACTTTAAAAATCCTCGCGTGTCCATCCTTGCTCAAAACCCTTTGCGAATTTATTCCCCGAACGCGACAGCCTACATAATCATTGATTTTGAAGCGCGCAGTGTGGTGGGTGGTGGTGGATCCATCTCTTCTCGGGAGCGTACCTCTTTCTAAAACTTCGTTAGGTGGTGCCCCAATCGTGCGAGGTGTGAGCGGTTGTAGGATGATGCCAATGTTCCAGAATGTCTAGAAATCTGTATGTGTTTTTATGTGTAAAATAACGGTGCATGCGTTTCCTTTATGGTGCGCTGAACTCTTTCAGCTAAAGAGCCTTATGTATAGAATTGGTTTGTGTAATAAGCTGATATTAAACTCTGTCAACATATTCTGTAAAGCACGGCCTATAAACTCCTTCCCCATACCGTACAAAAATAGCCAGGAACCCTGTTTTCTTTTAACATTAGCGTTTGGTGGCTTTAGCAACTGTTTCAGGTGATTTATTTTCAGAGGAACTAGCCAGATATCTAGAGAACACGTCTATTATGAATAGAATGTAGCGGTAACCAACGTTATACACAGAATATCTTTGCATGTTCTGTTAAATCTGCTGCAAATAGAATCAATCGAGGAAGCCGTTGTCTGGCTGTTTTAAACCTTTTTCTCACAGGCTTATGAAGCGTATAAGCGTCCTGCTCCCTCAAAAATCTTTCAACATCTTTTTTTCCTACTCCGTAAACACTTCTGTACAGTCTATCTACGCCGCCGTAAGAGGAGGGGTAGAAATGTCATAATAGCGTTTAGTAATACGTTAGCCATTTGCGTATTTTAGAGGCACGTGGGTAGGGTTGGTTTAACCTCTTCTTGCTCCTCTTCAAAGGTGTTACCGCCGGGGTGACGGCGCTTAAATTGTGTCACAGGCGTTGCATGTTCCAAGTCTTTTAACCTGTTCAGATTTCCTATCAACGTTTAAGGACATTTATTTGTTGTAGTCTTGCTTTAATATGCTTCCATCCTGATGGTGATGGCCTATCCCACCTTTCTCACCAGATCATGTACAATGTCTACGATATTCGATCCCTGTACCTTGAATCTTTCCACAATGATCTCCCCTGTATCTGGTCCATTGGTATGGCGGGGTCCTCATTCATAGATTATAAGACTTAAGCCTTTACTCCTCAATGTAAGTGGGAGGGTATTTTTAATACATGTTCGATATGTTGTGTGCTAATCTTTTTGGTTGGTCAGCTGTGTCGCCGGGTAACAGATCCTATGTCGCCATCGTCCCCCGTGCTGTGCCTAATAACCACAGGAATCTCTGTAGGGGCTCTTATATGTTTTCGTACTCGTGAAGAAATTTTCTGCAGAGCTTCTTGGTATAATATCTTTTCTCATCAGTGTTTTTTCACTGTTTAATAGGCTACAATTCGCTTTCCATTCTTTTAAGTCTGCTTTTACGGGGATCTAATCCGTGTCTCTTTGCAGTGAGGCGTACACCTCGTGGGGATCACTACCCACTTTCTTCATTATTTAATCTAGTCATAAGGACCCAAACTGAAAATAAGATGGGGAGAAATGACCCTCCTGTTTGTACAATAATTCGCTTTTTCTTCGCTACAGTTTGGCTTTTACGAGCGAGTGCACGTATTATGTTCTTGTAGCGGCGTAGCGCGAGCCTTCTGATGGGTTTTCATTGATACATTGCAATTTATAACGTTAAGACAGATTTCACAGATGCATTTTAAAAAGTCGGCATCGATATTTTTATAAAACATCTGCTGCATTGCCCGAGGCAGTCGATGATAGATTTTTATAATTCACGGTATTTCTTTAGTCTCTTTGTAATTCTGGAATATACACCGTTTCAGGCTCGTTTGGAAATTTCGTTCGCAGAAGCCTCTAAACGTGTTTCGCGGATGAAGGTCGCAAAGCAAATATCCGTAACGCGTGCTTGTAGCTTCTTTATAAACTTCCAAAAACTCCTACGCTGATTCGGGAACATTTGATTTGGCTAATACCCAATTTGTGATACATCTCTACGTTGCGCGAATAGGACTAGATATTGCGTATTTAACGACCACATCGCGCATGTATCTATTTGAAAAATAGATTCTGATTGATGAAGAACACGCTTATGTTAAGATGGTGGAGAATACTGTAAATGTCTCAGCAACGTTTTATCCATCTCCAACATGAGATCGTCAATTAAATGATTGTATGTTTCATTTCCCTTTAACGAATTAACGTCATATACGCCTTTGTGGAACAAAATATCATCTTGATACTCGTTGAACACTGATTGATACGTCGATAGCACCATATAACTTTATGCACAAATTTCGAGAACATCTCCCACTTTTCTTTAATGATTTTAAGCATAAACCAGTTTTTACCACATCCTGTAGTCCAGATATAATACATGTGGATGGGCTCGTGAATCTGAATTTTTCTACAGAGTCCTTTCTACACTCACACTCCTAAGTGAGTCATTTACAAAAATTACAAATTTTGAGTGCTGATCCTTATATTTCTTCTCCCACAGAACCGTGAATGACGATGAGGTAGAGCAGCCCTCATTACGGATGACCTCGACGACAGTAGTTGTGATCTCCTCCCCTGAACCCTCACCAGCGATACCGGTAACACGTCCAAAGCGGAGGTATGAGATACCCACGTCAGGTATAAAGCGACCGAAATACGCGTCTGTTGCAGCGGTAATAGAGCCCCACCCTCAACCTCTTACGCAACAACACCCCCAGCAGCACCTAATATATCCCCTTATTCATCCGCCGCCCCCCGTTCTGTTAAGTCTACAATAATAGAGCCCCAACCATCAACCTCCTACGCACAGGGCCCCTATCATCAGCACCTTCCGCTAATATATCCACTAATTCATCCGCCCCCCGTTCTGTTGAGGATGGTATAACGCTGGAATTGGTGCGATCCGCAGCCCCCCCCGCACCCCAGCCTTGACTAGAAATCGGTATAGAGTCAGGGTCGACCCTAGAGTCATGTATAGCAATGGTATTGAGCGCGGACTACGCCGGGTTGTAGAGCGTATTATAGAGTTTGCTCTTCAGAATCGTGACGAGCGTGAAGTCAGGACGAGTATGTCCTTTGGATTCGGGTCAGATGACGGTGATGTAGACGATTATTGGGTGATAGTGCCATTTAGACGTTTGGCGGCTGAAGATGTAGAATAATATATTAGGGCGTATAATGCAAGCCGCCCAAAGTAGTATAGCCTTCATATGGACAACTTCACGGTAAATATTGACCATGTATACCTGTTGCGGGTCATAGTGCCATACCGTATACTCTTAACTTCAATCTCAAGCTATTTATAGACGGCATATAAACGTCGATCGTGGTTGCGGCTTTATGGCAGTACTCTTAGCACGTATTTTTCTGTACAAAATACACGAACTCAAAAAATTGGTTGCCTACAGTCGTGGAGCGTGCCCGTAAACTAGCTGAAGACTGTGAACTTGAATTTGACTGTAATATGGGTCCTGAAGCTGAGAAGGGTAGAACAGGAAATGAATGTCCGCATAGTTGTGTTTGGGTTGGATGATCGTCGTAGGACTGTGTATGTTTTTAAAAGCTGTGTGAGAGATCGTACAAGGCCCCTACTTATTTTAGGATTGTCAGGGACAACGTATCTCCCCATTCGTAATATAAGGTGGCTTTACGCGAGTTATGACAAAAGTCGAAAATATGGGACATCATGATTTGTGTAAGGGATGCCTCGAGTTTGCGGATGATATAGTGAGACATTGTAAAGAATGTCACATGGTATGTGAGCAGTGTAAAAGCACCAATGTGAAAGCCGTGGTTGAAGCTGAGAAGAGAGACTGTGATGTGTGTAGACGCACATTTTTCAATAATAGCTGTTTTGATTTCCATAAATCAATTGGCACGTGCAGGAAAATGAGAATCTGTGAATGTGGTATGTTTCACACAATGGATAATTGGGGAAAATTTAAGCACAAGTGTGACGTAATTCACTGTCCTACATGCCAGGAGGAATATAAGGCGGATGGAGTAAAGCATGTATGTTATATGAAAGATGCTAAGCCTAAAAATAACCCCTGTATAACTGTATACTACGATATAGAAACATATACGAACGCTGAAACCAAAGAGGTAATTCCACATTTACTTGTGAGCCAGACTATCTGTGATGAGTGTATGGATATCGAATGTGAAGAGTGCCCCAAATGTGGTAAACGGACAAACGTTTTTAAAACGAATGTCAGCGATAGTCCTGTGAAACTATTTGTTCCTATATTGTCAAGTAGCCAACAAGTTCAAAAAATGACTGTGTATATTCTCGCCCACAATGGGGCAAAGTTTGACACGCAGTTCCTTTATAAGGAGTTGCTTGAACACGAATCCTCTGAGATATTTACAGGTGATCCATTGAAAAGAGGCAACAATTAATACAGATGCAGATAAGAGGCAATGTACAATTTAAAGATACTTTATTATTCACACCTTGTAAATTAGCAAAGCTACCCAAGGTGATGGAGTAGCAGCTGAAGTTTCCAAAGGATACTTCCCATATACTTTCCTCACCAGCGAGACTTTAAACTACGTAGGCCCACCACCCCCCAAAATTATTTTGACTGCATGATGAACGTGAAGACTTTGATCAATACTACGACAGTTTTAATGAAAGTAACCCTTATAATATAGCTGATGAATGTGAGCGTTATTGCGTGAATGATGTGCGCGTGCTTAGAGTATGTTTCCAGGCCTTTAGAAGGATGTACATAGCCCGTTTCAAATGCGATCCACTGCAAGTCGCAACCACCATCGCATCATTATGTTTTACGGTGTTCAAGAATAACTTCATGCCGAAAGACACCTTAGCCATTATTCACCGAACAATCCCCGCAGTTACGGGCACAAGGCTATTTACTGGCTCATACACCTACAGCAACAGACAGGTGTATACATAAAGCACGCCCGCAACACGGGTGAAGTACCCATTAAGATTAATGGACGTGTTTTTTGGGTTGATGGGTTAAGTGAAAACCGTGTCACTGGTGTGAAGACTGTGTACTCCTTTAACGGTTGCTGGTGGCATGGATGCCCCCTCCTGAGTGCGGAGTCACCGGAGATATCAACGGTAGGTCTCCTGCCGACTGTCTTGCATCGACCCGCACCCGCGATCAACTTATAGGATCACAGTTCACTCACAAAGTCTTGTGGGAGCATGAATATGATGCACGGATGGAGACAGACGAGGTGTACCGTGAGGAAATAAAAGCGATCAAGCGTTCAATGGTGCTGGATCCTCTCAAATGTGGTGATAGCTTGTTTGGAGGACGTACAAATCCTTTCAGACTATACTTCCCACCTACGGAGGGCGTGAAGCTCCATTACTACGATTTCTGTTCTTTATACCCATACGTGATGAAGAGCAATCCGTACCCCGTGGGCGCTCCTGAGAAACTGGTGGGGCCTAGCCTACCATCCATCAATGAATTTTCAAAAATTTGAATGATCGTTACTTTGGGATCTCTTTCGTAGACGTACTCCCCCCACGCAATTTATGGATGCCGATCTTACCTGTCGTTATCGACGACAAGCTCATGTTTTCCCCTGTGTGTGAAGTGCGCGGAAGAGGATAACGGCGAATGTAACCATATACCCCACCAGCGTAAGATCAGAGGCGTATATACAAGTCCTGAGTTGGCCCTAGCCGTGCGCCATGGTTTATAGAATACTGAAGATACATGAGGTGTGGAGGTTTCAGAAGCTACCCAACCTTTTCACACCATATATAAACACCTTTTTGAAGGATAAGGTTGAGGCATCAGGGTATCCGCGAGGAGTTGATACCGAAGATGAAAAGTCTGCCTATATTCAACGTTACCGCGACCGCGAAGGTATACAACTTGATCGTGTCCAAATTGTAAAGAATCCTGGCAAGCGCTTTAGTGCAAAGTTGTGTCTAAACAGTCTATGGGGAAAATTTGCGCAGAATACCGGCAGAGGGAGCATTCATTTGGCACAAAGTTATAGCGATGTCTGGGATTATGCCAATGCCCCCGATAAAGAGGTCATGGAGATCGTAAATGTAGGTAATACTTACGTAATAAAGTACAACAACACTGAATTTGCCACAGATACCTCAAGGGTTACAAACATACCTGTGGCCAGCTTCACAACAGCCTACGCCCGTATAAAACTTTGGGGTCTATTGCATTCTCTTGGGCGGAGAGTATTGTATGCCGATACAGATAGCGTGATATTCACAGAGAGGGAGGGTGAATACATGCCCACTATTGGGGAGTTCCTCGGCGAGCTCACTGATGAGATCAAGGATGAGTATGGGGACAACGCATACGCCGACTCTTTTGCCTCAACAGGACCTAAGACTTATGGGGTACGGGTCAGGGGGGGGATGAAATGAAATATATCGTGAAGGCAAAGGGTATTACGCTCAACCATGCGAATCGGGAGGTTGTTAACTTTGAGTCGTTGAAGGATCTAGTATGTTTGGATGAACAACCTCACCAACTAATTGTAGGCACCCACAATTTTCGGGCGCAGAAGCTGGGGGCGTGAAGGAACTTAGGGGTACGATGGTGTGCCGTAACACCTATAGGAAACGTTACCAGTTACCTGGTACCTATGATACCGTACCCTTTGGATACCAATGATGCTTCTAACTCACACGTCTTGTATATAATCGTATCTATTTGTATATATATATATATATATATATAACTTGAATATCTCGTTTATTAAATCGTATTTGTAAATATATATAACTTGAATATCTCGTTTATTAAATAAATCATGTTTCAAATAGCGTTTCACTTTCTCCTTTGTGTGTGTGTGTGTGTGTGTGTGTGTGTGTGTGTGTGTAGGTGAAAGTTCTAAGCTCCGCCCACTGTAAGACCGTGAGTCATGCTACTATCTGGGAGTCCCTGCGTGGTCAGTCGACCGCAGTAAGCCCGAGAGATCAGACGTGTATTCAGATCAGACGTGTATTCAAATGGCTACCTTTAATATTGCTTGTACAACGTTTACGAAATGGTATTCAGTAAAGTGCCAGGATGTGGTGGATACCGAAAAACTTCCTATTCATCCCTCCTATGCCTCTTTTAAAAACACATTGGATTGTGCGAAGTTCCAAGATGTACAAATACTCTACGGATGTTCTGGTGAGACCGTTGAAGGCTTTCGTTGCACAGACGATGTGCTGAAGTATACTGCAGAGCTAAACTTTATAAAGTCTCACATACACCGTGAAGTAAAAGAAACAACGCGTGCAGAAGAGAAGCAGCAGGTATGGATAATGAGTCTTGCTGATGGGTGGTGTGACAAGCGGTATTACGTCATGCTACACCATGTCGATTACTCATACCCTACGACTGGAAATGTGAATCTCGTGATCATGGACAATCTTAAGTATTTTTATCACTATATTAACGTATATCATGATGAGGTTCGTAGTGAGGTTGTGGCTAGTGCCCTGCGTGAATTTTTAACAGAGTTTAGAGACGAGTATCGTTTGATGGGCAGAAAGGAAAAATATGAACATATGTTCCTCTCAAATAGTGCGCCGGAGTGTGGAGATGTTTAGTAAAATGTTCCTAGTTCTTATCCAAATGTCTGGTGCGTAGGCTGGTAGTGATATTCTTGTACCGGTACAACAATTCGACTCGCGGAACAAGCCCATTCACGTATCATCGAGTCAGCCGCCCGTCGAACCATTCCTGCCTACCTGCGTGCCTCACACGGCTCATAGTTATCTCAGAGCTTGAGCCGAGTGGACGTGCGCTCTTCGAATACGATGGAACTTCCTTTGAGCAGCATTCTCAACGCCTCGTACGATGTGTCCGTGACGAAATCGTTGCGCGTGTTCAGGCGTAATTCCGGTACCATTAGCTATGTACTGGAAACGGAATGTAGACCGACAAACAAACGGGTTTATTTAAGTATCGAGGAGATGAATAGAATCTTTGTGATAGTTGAGAAGTGGAGTGAAGATCGTTATAAAATACCTGCTAACGTAGGTACAAGAAGAGAGCAGATTAGTGACGCACCCTCATACGCCGTTGTATGTACGTTGTGTATAAATAACGATCGGCCGTGCATTGATATACGGCTGATGTGGAAGAATGCTTCTGATAATAACGCTCTTATTCCTACGCGAAACCGTTTCATCCTCGACAGAATGTTTGAAATCGTCGGATTCCGTAAACTGAAACCTATATTAGACGCGCGTGTTACGGATATGTTTTATTTTGATACAGTACTTGAATACGCATACACTGCTCTGCTCGATGGGTTTACCGAGTGTAGGGCTGGTGAGAATGGTCTAGTGCTGGATGTTTATTTAAAAAGTTTAGACTCTTTGAAATACCATGAACTTTGGTACAAAGCAATTGATCGGTACAAGGCTGAGCTCACCTACACCGTTCACCCTGAAGAACTATTTCTTTATATAACGCGCAGTTGTCGTAACGATTTAGAAGATTATTTCAATTGCCGCTATGTTGAGTGAGTTCACGATTGAAAAGCTCGAGTCGGTAGAAATAAACCCTCGATTGGAAAAGCGTTCTTATAAACTTGTGTTTAATAATGTAGCTAACGATGAACTCTTTGTGCGTGCTTTTGATTGTATTCTAGACGTGTTTAAAGATGACTTACCAACCGGTTGTAAAGTGGGAACAAAAATAGTACTGAACGATATGAAAGCCCTTCATATCGAATACAGGTTTCCCTATACTTTAAGCGGTGAAATATTATTAAGCCGCATATACTGCGTAATGCAGAGCAATAATGATGTAATTGTAAACTCGATTAAGACCGAGTTTAGTATTTTGAAAAAAAAGTGAATTGTATATATATTTTGCTTGACATTTCCCCGATTATACGCATATTTCTATTGATTTGTGTTATAATATATATATATATATATATATATATATATATATATATATATATATTTTGCGTGATATTTCTCCTGTACTGTTATGTACATATTTCTATTGAAGTGTATATTTATTTGAAATGTATATTTTATTTTATATATCACCATAATTGTGTGTGTGTGTGTATATTTCTCCTGTACTGTTATGTACATATTTCTATTGAAGTGTATATTTATTTGAAATGTATATTTTATTTTATATATATATCCATAATTGTGTGTATATATTTCTGTTATACGCATATTCCTCAAATGTATATTTATTTTCTATATATTTATAATAAAAAGAATGATGCAATGTTGTTTATTGTTATGCCTTCTACTACCGGTATTCGAAATATAATAATGTATACAACGGTATTGCGGTATCTGGCAATATTTAAGCCTTCTAAGCCAACTGGCTGATTAGGAGTCTATAATAGTGTATACAATGGTATCTGGCAACTCTGTCTTCGGAATACATGGCGCTATCTGGCAACTCATTTACAGCCAACTGGCTGATTAGGCGTATATAATAATAATGTATACAATAATACTGCTAAAAAGAGGTATCTGACAACCATTTACAGCCAACTGGCTGATTAGGAGTCTATAATAATGTATACAATGGTATCGCGGTATCTGGCAACTCAAGCCATTTACGCCAACTGGCTGATTAGGAGCCTATAAAACAACGCCAACTCGGCTGAAGTCTTAATGTGCACTTGGCTCCTGCCAGGTGAACACCTCTCCTCCTTTCTCTCCTCCTCCTTTCTCTTGGGGGATAACGCCGCCTCCAAGTTTCCCCCCACCCCCCTTTGCAACAACCCCCTTTGCAACAACCCCACCCCTTTGCAACAACCCCCTTTGCAACATTACATAATAACCTGCAACATTCTTGCACTCTCCCCTTTTGCGGCTATACTACTCATAACATATCTACAAAATAACAAAATAAAATGGAAATACATCCCTGTTGCCTCACCATGGTATGGAGCAATCTGGGAAAGGAATATCCAAACAATAAAGAATTGCCTAAAGAAATCAATAGGTAAAAAACAAATTGAATTCTTTGAACTTCTCACTCTCATTAGTGAAATTGAGAATGTTGTCAATAACAGACCTCTTACTTATGTAGGGGATAATATTAATGATGTAGACTCAGGCAGGGGTGCTCACACCCGTGCCCGCGGGCACACGTGTGCCCGCCATGGATTTGAATGTGCCCGCTGGTTTATTTTGGAATAGCCGGCCTAAATGAAATCTTAACTGGCAATATAAAAATTACTAGAAATGAATTTTTACATGCGAGCAGAGCGCTCACATACATGTTTAAAACATGTCTGAAACCATTGCTTTGCTCGCCAATTCTGTGTCGCTTAAAGCGACGATTCTATTTCAACGGATATAATGAATCGAGTGGCTGATTGGATGTTTCGTGAAAATACAACCAATCAGAAGGCATTTTAGAAACGACTCGCTAGGCTTTCTGTGTCTTTTCGAATTTTTATGATTTTATAAAGATGAGTGGGCGGATCGATATTTAGTTCCGCGTTTTGACCTGTCCGCGTGACCTTGTGTGTGGATGCGAACATGAAATGTGTCTATTTTTTAGTCGTTTATTACGTAATTGACGTTTTCACATTTAGTATTAAAAGTTTAGCATCATGTCGACCGTTCACCCGTTCGTGTCATCTTGTGTGTGGATGCGAATTTGAAATTTGTCTATTTTTAAGTCGTTTTTTACGTAATTTGACGTTTTCACATTTAGTATTAAAAGTTTAGCATTATTTCGACCGGCAGCGTGTCCGATTTTGAAGTTTCAAGTGGTAAAAGTTCAGCCTCTGATATTAGTTCATAAATTAGGGGAAAATTTTGGTGTTTGTGCCCGCCAAAGATAATAGTTAGCAAATTTTGCCCTAAGGTCTCCGAAGTCTGAGCACCCCTGAATTGTAGAGCCTCTCACCCCAAATCATTTGATTAAGGGAGAAGTCATTAACCTTCTACCTGATTACAATATCTCCTTGGATGATCCACCTTGGAGTGATAATAATCATGATTTGCAAAATAGATTATCACAAATAACAAATATAAAAACAACATTTAAAAAGCAATGGAGTGATGAATACCTTGTTGGGTTGAGAGAAAGACATAAATATATACAAAACAAAGACTGGGTTAATAAAATTAGGGTAGGAGATGTAGTTCTAATTAGACAAAATACACCAAGACAGTGTTGGCCATTAGGTAGAGTTTTAGAACTAAAAACTGGGGAAGATGGATTAACCAGGGTTGTAAAACTTAAAACTGCTTCAGGTGAAACTATAAGAGATGTATCACTCTTATACCCCCTAGAAGTAGGACCAACTACTGTTAACAAAAATGATCAAGATGATGAATCTATAATAGATTCTGATGATGATCAAAATTTGACCCAAACTATACCAAACCTAACCTGTTCAAGAAATGATGTAACTAGTCCTACTACTACAATAACCTATACCACAAATAGTAGACCACAACGTTCAACTGCTCTACGAGCTAGCAGATGTTACAACAAAAGATAAGGGCTGGAGTATTGTAATATTTCCTATGGAAAATAAACTAAAATGCAACACCCTTTCATTTTGAAAAGGGTGAGGACTTTATAAAATGCTACACTTTATATTAAAAAGTGAGGAAAAACAAAAATGGAATAACAAATAAAACATAAAATATAGGTAATCTAAGATGGGTTAACAAATATTAAAGAAAAAATTGGGTTTCACATGCAATTTTTCCTTTCTGGCTGGCCCCAATGTATGGAAAATTTGGGAGTACCGAAATGGAAGACCCACCTAATCTTGGATAAGCCATATTGACATTAAATAAATAATAATAATAAAAAATAACTCAGAAGGAGAACATGAACTCTTGCTGAGAAAAATTAAAAAGACACCAACGAAGAAACAAATATGGGATGAAAAGAAAAAAAGATCCCATGGCTAGAAATAGCAACACGGTTTTAAGAAGAAGAGGAAAAAGATCGGGATAAGCAGAATAGGAGGGCGAGAAGCTGAATAAGCATAAGCGGATTAAGCATAAGAACAGCGACGGAAAAAGCCGGAATAAAAGTGTTTTAGTGGTGTCAAGAGATAAAATTCATAACAGTTTCAAGGTAAGAAGTTCATAAATTTCCCTTCGGTTATTAAATTTAGGTTAAATAAGCTGACATTTCAGCTGTAATTGTTTACAAAAGAGTATGGAAGTCCTGTTTATGGACAAATAGTTAGGCTGGTTCATCTTTGGCCTAGGTCTTCCATCTTCAACATAGCCTAGGTTGTGTAGGCTACTCTGGTTGGAGCAGGACCTATTTTTTCCATATCATTAATGTGGTTCGATCACCCTCAAATATTGGTACTTGTAATGTTGGTAACTTGGCTTTTAGTTGTTTATTGTCATCATTAGAAATGGATACATTTCTGAAGGCCTCAATCAAACTTTGATTTGTAGCCTCTAAATTATTTGGTAGATTATCTAAAGCAGCATATAATTCATTTATGTGAGAATCTATTTCAAAAATATTCTGTTCTTATTCACACAAAAGTGCTGTATATGTCTCTTCACCAACATTTAACGCATCAGTTTCTGTAACAATTTCCTCGTCTATAATTATTATTTCCTGTTTAATTCTATTTAAACCACCCAAAATAGTATCATAATCCCTTTTATTTGGATTTTCTTTGCTATTAAAGGTAGTTAAAAGCCTGGTAATGACTCCCTTCCTTGCTGATCTCTTCCTTTTTAATGATTTATCTTTGCCTCAATTGCTTCACATTCATCCCATATTTATTTCTTCGTTGGTGTCTTTTTAATTTTTCTCAGCAAGAGTTCATGTTCTTCTTCTGAGTTATTTTTTATTATTATTATTTATTTTAATGTCAATATGGCTTATCCAAGATTAGGTGGGTCTTCCATTTCGGTACTCCCAAATTTTCCATACTGCCAATAAACCTTTTCATTTTCATTTTTGTCATTATTTAACACTTTCACAATATGTACGCATTAGTAAAAAGTAAATACTTAAGTTATTCCTATTTTCATAACAGAAAACGAATGATAATTAGAAAATTTAACAGAAAATGTTCAGGGTATACAATGATAATTCTACATACACATTATATTGCCATTATTTACTCTGCTAACACGCCATATATTACAGTGGCTTCGCATTGCGAAGAGGACACAAGAAAATCTGTATATTATGCTATTAAAGGAGAATAAGATTAGCGTAATTATAAAATCAGAAAATACTTTAAACTAAGATTACTCGCGTTTATGATTTGTAATAATAAAAACACAAGAAGTACAGTAAAGTCCGCAAGATGTCCATCTGAAATTAAAAATTAAGAAAATAGAGGTAAAGACATTACAATATTCCAGTGTTTCCAGATTTTGGATTTATGAAATATATCACCAGCCATTCCTTCAACAGAACGTTCAATATTTTTTCCAGCAAAGCATTCTATCGACAAGTGTCCTGCAGGGTAGGCGAGGTTAGGCTAGAATTATCGTTAGTAACGTTAGGCTACGTTAGATTGTTGTGTTAAATGAGATGATAATCTTGTCAGTAGAATGTCCTATCGATGAAATGGGCCTTATACGTTACTATAACTGGTATCCGGTACTTTTCTGTAATCTGCCCCTCTCGAAACCTACAGGAAAATTATTGAGTGGCCGGTTAAGTCAACTGTACACCCTTGACGACTGGTTAGTTTAAGTCGTGATATTTTTGTTGGTTTTTACGAAAATATCACGGCTTAACCTAACCAATCGTCAAGACTCAAGGGCGTACAGTTGACCTAACCGGGCACTCAATAATTTTCCCCTAGGTTTCGAGGGGGCAGATAACGGAAAAGTACCGTATCGTTATATATAGAGAGATATTTAATAACTTTATCACTTTATTACAGTATTATTTCTAATCAATTGTAAATATTTCTATCCTTAGTATATGAACTGTCATTGTATTAATAATATTTGTCATATGGACTAAGTCTGCCAATAAACCTTTTCATTTTCAATAACGTCCTTAATAAATTATTACAAACCACATTCAGTTTTTGCATACGATACGACTTGTAGTTGCACCGTAAATGGTCATTATGTGGTGGAATACAAGAAGGTTTTGAACAAAGTATAACCTCAATGACACAAAGTTTATTTTTTTACAAATCGAAGATGTAGGAGGACAGTAAATAAATTATTTAAGATTTTTCTTTGTTTACTTGTATCAAAGAGTTCATTGCACAAATCAGTGACTCAAAGTATAAGTCAATGGCACAAAGGTTTCAGAGTACGCCGTTGGTTAAATGTTGCCAAATTTTATAACTACGAAAATACTGTCACCTGTTTTTGAGAAATAACGAATGAATTACGCTGTCTACCTTCTCCGGAGGTCATCACCGCCTCCCCCCCTTCCCTTTCCCCCGTTCCCCGAGGTGGTAGAGTGAATACAGCGACAGGGTTCGAAGCCCGACTCATACTCTGTGACTTTATCAGGTTTCACCGCTTAATGTGCTTAACTCAAAGTCTTCCTCAGTGGAATGTAGTGCGAATTTGTTAAGCAGTAGATCTTCCAATCTGACAGCTCTTTACAGTGTTGCCTAAAATATTTAGGTTAAACTCTGAGAAAACACTGACATAAATTTCTCGCTCAAGTTTGGAGGTTATGATTCAACGACTTAAGCCAATCCCTGACAAGTAAATAAAAAAAATTCATGACAACTTAGATAAAGTTGAAAGAAGAATAAATAAATTTTAATCAAACAAAACAAATAATGTCACTTGAAAAAATAATTAAATTGTTTAAGTGAAAAATATAAAATAAAAGGAATTAGTTATGACTGTTTTTTATGTTTCCTCCGGAGGTCTCGGGTTATACAGGGTGTTCCATAAGTCCGGTCTCGTAGGAAAATTTATTTTAACTTAAATTTACAAAAGTAAGAGTAATACATTAGAATTAAAGCGAGTGTTCAAATTGATGTCTTGCTAATATGGGAAGCGAGTTACACTCGTGAGGGAAAGGCCTCCACTTTTTCCTTAGGAATGTAACTCGCTTCCATTTTAGCCAAAGACTGCAACAAAAAAAAGGTCCCAAAACGAGACATCAATTTGAACATTTGTTTTAGTTCTAATGTATTATTTTCGTAAATTTAATTTAAAATAAATTCTCCTATGAGACCAGATTTATAGGACACCCTGTATACAACTTAGGATTATATAGCGTTTCCCCTCACTAAATTAAAAAAAAAGAATTAGAATTAAGATTTACTCTGTGAGATGGAGGAGGAAATACTTTTCATGATGTATGTAATGCAATGCGAAGTATTTAGAGCGATGTTTTGTTTCATCATAACCTCGCATAACCTCAAAAGCAGACTTTATCTTGGATAAGTGAAAAGCGAGCATTACCGGTTACTAACTAGATAAGCACAACGATATTCTTATTCGGAAACAGAGGATTGATAACCAAGTTAGAACGAGAATTGGGTGAGGCGGGCAAAATGATAAAATAAATATAAAAAAATGTTCTGATGATTTTAAAGACTTAAAAAAACACAATGAAACCACAACACATAAGGTCGATTAGTCATATGCTGTAACACGTAGATTTTTACCTTATCTTTTAATTTTCGTTCATTAATTACGTATTTGTATACATCTCAATCCAGTATATTTGTTTGATAGCAATGGCTGGTGGCAGAGTAGGTCCACAGAGTGGCCACGTCCCACCACCGCTTTCCGTTAGAAATTAGCGAGTTAAGCGACGTTGAGTTTGTTCAGTGGTTAGATGGGTGACCATTCTCTGCGTCCAGATGATGTAGCGACTCGTGGTTCAAATTCCACGTAAAGCTGTAGGTCACCTCCCTTATATGAATTCCGTTACGAAGGAGGTTAAACACTAGAGAGAGAGAGAGAGAGTTAAACTCTCCATGACTACATCCACGTACGCGCAAAACCATGACTCCGGCAAAGTGACGAAATACTTCTATAGGAATGTGGTTGAAACAGGAACTGAGAACAGAAATCAGATTTTCCACACCATGCCTTCACCCGTCACGTGCATCTACACCCAAGAGAAGGAAGAGAAAAAAGTCGTGACGGCAGAAACGTAACTCTGTCTCACCTAATCCTTGCCATGCATTTTTTTTTAGTTTCTTTTTAGTTTTTTTGTTCGTTATGAATTTATGTATTTCTACAAAATATTTTTCTACTCTTTTCTTCGACATATTGACAAGGCATGCGAGTGTGTGAGCGTGTTTTCTGTAATTGGATGTCTGTCATGCGTATGTGTCTGCCAACTATTTGAATGTTGCCGACTTTCAACTCGAGTCTCCCGCCGTGAAAGGTGTTTATGCGGCAAGTGATATACTGAGGTCGTTCATACTTCGCGGTGTTGTGCCACCACGAGAATAGAGAAAATCTCTTTCCGGCGAGGAATATCAGTGGAAGGTCCTTTTTTCTCTTCCCGTGTACTTGTCCAGAGAGAGAGAGAGAGAGAGAAAGAGAGTTTAACGTGGGTTTAACGTGAAATCTGAATCATGACATCCCAGTAAAACGTTTAAAAGCTTTAGGGAATAAATTTATAAGAGATATAAGCTTTACACACACACACGTTTGTTATATATTGCGTACTTTGTATAAACTCTATATTTTATAAATGAAGCTGATTTAATATCAATTAGGTCCAAGCAAATTCTATTCACCCTTTCAAATGCATTCGTGGCTTCGTCACCACTGTGATGAGATTTATTACGTTGAATAGTGAATAAAGGTTTAATTTTGTAGTTTGGAGAAACCTTTTTACCAAGGGAGTCCACGTGGACGATCGTGTAATCATTCGAGGGTCGAAGGTCAACAACAACAACAACAACAACACTGTAAGAGGAATAAAGCCACAATAAGCGGGGAATTTATTAGAAGCACCGAGGTTTAGGCCTATTCTTAGTAAGGTCTTCATGATACGCGAGTGAAAAAGGATAATTTCATTTCAATTTCTTCTAATTGAGAATATTCACATAAGAACAATGTAATAATAATCAGTCAGGAGGGCCAGAAACTGGGATTCGAACCCCCGACCTCAGTGTCTTCACTTTAGTGCTGGCGACAACAATGTAGTCCTAACATCGAAACGTCGTGAACAAAGTAACTTTGTTTAGCGAATTAGTTCGAGGTTTGCGTTTGTTTCTGGAAAAGCAAGTTATTAATGTTGGGCTGGAAGTGCTCTGAGAGACTCGCGCGGAAAACATAAAACATTCACCTTGAAAGTGGGTGGACTACGGACCTTGTGAAAGGTTCTGGCAGGCAAGAAGGTTGGGCCACCCCAGTTTGGAGGAATAACATATAATTTCTTTACAGTTCTGTTTGTTTACTGACAACATGTGACGCTCTTCATTGCGCAAACCAGTCAAGATTTTAACCAAATTGCGAGTGTTGTAGATTTTTTTTTATTGCGAAACATTGTGCCAGATTTTCAAGATAATGAATACATTACGGCAGTGTTTCTCAAAATGGGTCTCGAACCCCAACTAAGAAGGATGAGAATGAATACCAAGGGGCTGCGAGGGACTTCTAGTCAAATAAAAATAGAGATAAGAAAATAACAATATAATGAAAAAAGGCAGCATGATCGAAGGGGCAGAGCTGGGCACTTGCGGCATATTTTGCGGTACTGCGGTACTGCGGTACTACCAAACCGGTACGCGGAAATTTGAATGCGGTAGCGGTACTGCGGTACTTTCAGCGATCCTTTGCGGTATTGCGTTATGCGGTCCCGGTTTGGTAGTTTGGTAGTACCGCAGTACCGCAAAATATGCCGCAAGTGCCCAGCTCTGCTGCGAACCCCTTCGGAAGGGGTTCGCAGCAGAGCTGGGCACTTGCGGCATATTTTGCGGTACTGCGGTACTACCAAACCGGTATGCGGAAATTTGAATGCGGTAGCGGTACTGCGGTACTTTCAGCGATCCTTTGCGGTACTGCGTTATGCGGTCCCGGTTTGGTAGTTTGGTAGCAGAGCTGGGCACTTGCGGCATATTGCGGTACTGCGGTACTGCTGCACTACCAAACCGGTACCAAACCGGTACGCGGAAATTTGAATGCGGTAGCGGTACTGCAGTACTTTCAGCGATCCTTTGCGGTACTGCGTTATGGGGGCCCGGGGTGGTAGTGCGGTGGTACCGCAAGTACCGCAGTACCGCAAAATATGCCGCAAATGCCCAGCTCTGTTTGGTAGTACCGCAGTACCGCAAAATATGCCGCAAGTGCCCAGCTCTGATACTCGCAGTATGAAAGAGTTTGAGAACCATTGTACAGTATTACAGTAACAGTGAACTACTGTAATTCCAACATGACTCACTGTTTAAATACAGTAATCATTTTATTGATAACCATTGAATGATGACTCGTTATGTTATATGTTAACAGTTCAGCATTAAATTACACGGAACAATTTTCGTAAGTTTGATGACACTCATTTCTGTAATAGTTTTAAGCATTTCTTCGCAACATTCACAACTTCACAACTTTATTAAAATTAGAAGATAAGTTTTATCACTTCTTTCTTTTTCTAAACAATTCGTGTTGTTTGTGAAGAAAGAATCAATAACTTCACATTCAATAACGATTCGACACAGTTCTAAACATTCATTTATAGCTTTACTTACTTACATTCAACCACATTCACTCACATTCACTTACGCTGATTTCGTGCAACAAATCAAAAACAATTCGAAATTCGCGTAAGTCGCTCCCTAGTTTTTGGATCTCCCCAAATTATAAAACATGCTACTTATACACCGGTTCCTAAAATAATTTGCAATTTTAAAATTCAATACAAAATTGTTGACTAATTTAGTCTTTACTTAAGGTGAACTGAGGCGTCTAGAGTACGAGGGATCGAACTCGCCACATTGGCAAATTTGCGATTATTCCACGAATGAATAGTTGAACCCTCCCCCCATCCACAGACACTAGGTATAGCCAAATACCCGCCTCGTACCCTCAAAAAGTAGTTATTTTTAATGCGTGTATTTACGCTATGTGCTCCTCGTACACGATAGTCACAAAGTTTAAACGCGTCCATCTCAAAACTGGTTTGGCGAATTCGTCTATCGTACTCGCGACGCCTCAATTGTAGAAAATATATTTATATTAATCTCCTTTTTATTATTTCTCGTAACGAACCTTATAAACGTTGGCATAAAAGTGTAGACGTGAAGATTGTCATGTATTCTGGGTTTTGCAAATCATGAATATCGTAACTCTCAAAAAAACAATCCATTTCTAGCTATGAGTTACATTTTTCTTAGAAACTATTAAAATACCCCTCGAGATCGCCATTATATGTCACGGTCTCTTTTGACACTTTGTTGCCGACTGAGAAATCGGAATAGCAATGCGTAGAAATTAATCCTTCTGTACTAGCTATTTGTAGTTAGTTATTTACTAGTTATTTGCTTTAAATCTCGCTTCACTAAAATTAATTTTGTATCGTACAAAGTTATTTAAATTTCTGCCGCATTTTATTAAATTTTATAGTTTTAATTTTTATTTGTTGTCTCGCTGGCAGCGAATATTCGTCTTTCTTCTTTTGTTTTTTTAATCACTAAATTCGCGATGATTTTGAATTATAATGTAATATTGTATTATTCTTTCGGAATTATCGCATTTGTTGTACACCAGCCAGCTTTTCAATGAATATATTTAAGTCGACCTTGCGTTAAAAATATCTCGTCATATTTTGTTGCTGACTCTATCTACCAAACAATGGTAAAATCTATCTGTATTTTTTAATAACCATTTAAATCAAATTATTGAGGTCAGTGGTGATCATATTAAAAATATTTTGTAATAAAAAATGTCCAAAGTGTATGCTTTATTGGCTTAAAAAATGGTGACTGTAATTCACGTACAGAAATAAGATACTGTTATTATTAAAAAATAAAAATGGTAAGGCTTTTCTCGAATGCCCTGCACTCTCTCTCTCTCTCTATATATATATATATATATATATATATATATATATATATATATATATATATATATATATATATATATAAGCAAACAACCACAGGGAAAAGGAAAAGGAAACACGAAGTCCGAGCGCTTTCGTGATATATTCACATCTTCAGGGAGAAACAAAAAATATCACGAAAGCGCTCGGGCTTCGTGTTTCCTTTTCCTTTTCACTGTGGTTGTTTGCTTATTAATAAGATCACGTGTTATTCTGTGATTTTAGTGATATATATATATATATATATATATATATGGTGTACACAAAATCCTTTACGATTATAAACCTTAATAATTGCATGAAATCCAAAGAAGACACAATGATGCTTTTGTTTTGCATGTTGTTGCATAACGCATCAAGTTTCTTTCTTATCAATGTTTGGTGTTGATTAATGTATGATAGAGTGATAAATGGTAAGCCCATTCTTCTTTGCTGAAAAGAATGTTACGGTACAAGTGTACTTGGACATGCTCGAATTCTTTCTAGTCCTTCAGTTGGAAGACCTTCAACCATCCATCATTTACAACAATACTGTTAGTGCGTGAGTTCTTGACCACCACTTTTCCCGGAAGATGGATTGGGCGCGACGGGCCGGTGCCATGGCCTCCACGATCCCCCGATATCACGCCCCTGGACTTCTTCCTGCGGGGATATGTAAAGGATTATGCGTAACATAATCCTGTTGCTGACATCGACACTCTTCGCGCGAGGATTTGCGATGCCATCAACAGCGTCACGAGAGATATGGTAGCGAACGTATGGCATGAACTCGAATTTCGCTTGGATGTGCTACGTGTAATTTAATGAAAAAAATAATAAACTTGATGTGTTATGCAACAACGAACAAAGCAAAGCATTGCTGTCTTTTCTTTGGATTTCATGTAATTATTAAAGTTTACGAGCAAAAGGTCGGCGCTCTGCGCCGATTTTGCTAGATCTGCGGTGCTTCGGCTGAATTGTGGGCCTACGGCGTATTTTATATTATCTGGATATCATTCCTATTCCTCTCACCTTGGGTCTCAGTAATTGGGGTGCCTGCCGCCTTCCAGTTACTGGCAAACCAATTATTCATTCAATAAAACTACAGAAAAGAACGCAGCCATGAAAATCTAAAGCTTCACAAATCTTAATACAATGAGCTCGGATTTGAAGCCTAAGATTTTCATGACTGCGTTCATTTCTATAGTTTTATTGACCAAATAACTGAACCGACAGTAATTGGGGGCCCTGCGGCCCGCCAAATCATAGTTTTCATTGTTTCGAGTGTATCAATAATATTGTTATAGTGTTCCATTAGTTGTGATAAGCATGATCTTCCTGACCGGAATCGATGTTGGTTATCATTTTTTTTCTGAGTTTCCCCATTAACCTCCCCCCTCCCCCATTACCCCCACCCTTCCCCATTACCCCCAAAGGGGGAAGGGGGCTGGCACCTTGCAAAGGATTTACTTTAAATTTTTTTGGTTACATATATATATATATATCGCATCTATTTTTCTGAGTTTCCCCATTAACCCCACCCCCTCCCCCATTACCCCACCCTCCCCATTACCCCCAACCCCCTCCCCCATTACCTTCAAGGGGGGAAGGGGGCTGGCACCTTGCAAAGGATTTACTTAAAAATTTTTGGTTACATATATATATCGCACTTAGCTCCATTATAATATAGATAATCGGGAAAGGACTTTGTGTACACCCTGTATATATAGTTTTCATCCGTGTAATTTTTTATCCAGTACCTACTACAGGTCATATTTGTTATATTTTCAAATTTTTAATCATTTATGCTTGTGTTAAGATAAAGCGGGGAGGGGGGTCATTAAAAATATTTAGAGAAAGCGCTTTTTTACCGTATACAACGATTATTTTTTTAATTTTATTCGATTTAGAATTTTAATTAAAAAACTCGAAATCAAATTACTCCCACTTCATGCTACCTCAGGCACTGACTTATTTTAAGTTAGGTTAGTTTATTTTATAACATTAATTAAATATGAATAAGTATTTTTATACAGACTATTATGATATGGTTATAATTTTGAATATGGCCTACTTTCGTGTCCCTCATTCTTTCTAATTATCAAAAATGTAGAAGGAATTTGAAAATATTAGACATCTTGTTGGGACAGGGAGGGGGGTGTCACCAAATTGTGGACCGCGGTCCGAATCCGGACCGCATACGGATTCTATACTAACGACCAGAAATAAACCCACGCGTTAATTATAGGATTTATTTTCATTATAGTAAAATTTTAACATTTCAAAAGAATCAAAATCAAATTTGTTCTTTAAGTAAAGTCTGAATTTAGCTTTTATTCTGAGAGATTAAAAATGGCGATTTTAAATTAATTTAGGGCAAAATAATGTCGGCCACATTACGTAAACATTCTGAAAAAAGTAGGGCTCAATTAAAGAAAGCCACCCCAGCCTTCTTTAGTTAGCCTTATAAGGCTAACTAACGAAAATATCACGATCTAACCTAACCAATCGTTAGGTCAACTGGACGCCCTTGACGACTGGTTAGGTTAGGTCGTTATATTTTCGTTAGTTAGCCTTATAAAGCTAACTAAAGAAGGCTGGGGGTGGCTTTCTTTCATTGATCCAAAAGTAGTAATGCGTGGTAACGGACTTTGGTAGAAATATAGAAACCTCAGAGCTCAACTAACCTTATTTACCTAACCTAACCTCACATAATAGAGAAGTAAAACGATGTCTCTTTCATTTGGCTCGTAAGTTAAATTTTGGCGCAAACGTTAATGCTCGACAGAAACAATTATGCGAACCGCAGAGAAAACTAACTGGTGACCCCATATTCAGTTGCTAACCCATGCTCAGTTGGTTCACCCATGCTCCGGGGCCTAGGCAGATCTAACATCAATTAATATAAAAACTTATCATTTTTACACGCACGGTCGATATTTTTCTTTGTTCTTTTACGACATTTAGCAAATATTTTATTGACTAATATATATATATATATATTCTTTTCCTTAAAATATACTGTAAATTAAACAAAATAGTTGTTAACTTTTTACAGTAACCTGTACAGTTGGTTTCAAAATTCAAAATTCTTTATTTATAAAATAAATATTACCTTATTACAGTTTCCGCTATGTTAAAACAGTACAGTGAACGAATATCAAATTAGACTATTTAGTTTATTTAGTTCGGCTCTTAAGCTTTAGGCTTTACTGGGATCTAATCTGAGTTTAGTTAAAAGAAAATTTATTTTATATATTTAAACAATAAAAAAATAATACATTATTGACACCATTTGTCTATTTTCTATGTAAAGTCTCTCTCTCTCATATATATATATATAATATATATATATACTGTATATATAACTCACTTAGACATCCGTGATTGAAGGTCGGACCATGATCAGAGATAACCCGATTTTATAATATACCCTGTCGGTGGGTAGGTTGCACCCGTCACTACTGACTGGCTTCTTCCTACCTCGCGTGTCACCACACACAACATTATTCTATTACAGTATAATATATAATTAACTAGTTTGTACTCACCACAAGACGTGAGAATCATCCACTCCCGAAGTTTGTAACCCTTCCCTCTGCTAACGTTGCTAATAATATGAATTGTCTTTGGTAGCGTGGAGACACACTGATTGAGGGGTGTTATAGTGGGCTGGCAGGAGGCGATCCGCGGATGTAAACCGCGCCAAATAACAGTTAACTCAGTCATGATCACGGATAAGCGCACAATGGTCACAATTAGTAAATCACAGTCAACTCAATTCACGGTTGAGTGAATCACGGATAACTGCTTGAGTTCTAAAGGAAAAAGAAAAATTGCGCATATAACGTGAGTTATTGGTCTGAGCATACACATCCGTAAATATGTTACGGAAGAGGTCATAAATATGGAAGGAAAAGCATTCTCGGAAGGTCATATTTAGTGCAGATTTTAGGTATACCATTAACCCTTCAACACCGGAATTGTTTGTTGTGTTAAGTTATGAAAGCGTGTATTTGAAAGGTTACCAATATGTAGCATCGTCCTTTTAGGGTTAAGACTTCATGCATACGAATAAAAGGTACTAATAATTTGAATGAAAGTGGTGCCACGCTGCCCATGCAAACACTGATACCGGAATGAGTGGCAAAAATTTAAGAGAATTAAATCGCCAGTGTTAATTTGGATTAAAGTTACTACAAACTATAGTATTTTAAGCATAAATCTCTATTGCAGTTAGAATAAATACCTTTATTTTCACTTTTCATTTGAATTTATTAAATCAATACATTTTTGTTTAAATAATTTTATTTTTAATAAAATTACAATTACACTAAAGAGTTGTGTATGGCGTTTATAACAAACGTACAAACTATTAATCATTAATTGGATAAATTATTTTGAGTTGCTTTTATATATATATATATATAATATATATATATATATATATATACTATTGAACCTATACTGATTTCCTCCACGAGGCATTTCAGCTTGTAACCTAACCTAACCTACAGTGTATGACACTCATGAACAAAATGTCGGAAGCTTGACTTCTACCGGAAAAAAGAAAAATTGTACCATCAATACAAAAGAGTTCCCTAAATTTACTTTTATCCATCGATTATGTAAAAGAACATATTAAACATTCCATTTTTCGTAAACCATTTAATAAGACTTATTGGCAAATCGTTTATACTTAAAAATACATATTATTCTCTACGCAGAGACGCACCTGTTAAACTGAGTATGGGATTGACTCTTTCGTATTTCGTGCTCTGTCTAATAACTGTCTAAGTTCTGTAGTCCATTACACCACCTACAATTAGACGCGCATATATGCGACATTCTTGCATTACTTTGTACGAAAATGGTTTTAAATTGCACTTCATTCTTCTTCTTTTTCACGTGTTGGAAAAAATAATTATTTCATCTAACCTCCAAGAATGTGGAAGTTATTTTCAGTGTAATAAAATTGCTGCCGGTCTTATTTCTCTTTCGTGTGTAATTAGGGTTACTCTGTCTCTGTCTCTCTCTCACTCCGTAGTGCCAACAACTCTGGCTCTTGACCGGTGCCTCATTTAAGTGCCATCTCTGTGACAGTCTTTTTCAAAGTGCCTCAGTGAAGGTAAAACCACGATTTGAATTATTATCAACTGTGATCAATTCTTAGTTGCGATATTTGTATCGGATTAATACAATTCCTTCTTTATGTTGAAATTATTGGTGAGAGAAGAGAGAATTATCGTGTTTTTGGGAGTGGTTTAACTTATACCATTTGTATAAACGTTCTCTCCCATCTTCTTTTATTGGTTTAAAACAAAGTGTTATATATTGTTTATTGATAAAAGTAAGTGAGAGTTACGGCTTGTCTCGTCAAATACTTGATAATCATAGTATTCAGTGTCATATAAATTATCTACTCGAGGCCTTACTACTATCGAATTATTATACCATTTCATTGGTTTTAAATGCAATAAAAATAAAATGAAATTGGTTTTCATTTTCATGAAAAAAGTGATAGGCTTGAATTTTTTTTTTCAAATTGGCATCAATTATGATTTTATTTTATTTTTATTGTTTATAAAACTTGTAAAACTCATTCTGTAACCTTTTGTAAACTCTTTGTAATTCTACCTAACAATTAACTTAAGTTAAATTAGGTTAAACTATGTATTTCCAGTTAGGTTGCACTAGGTACAGATAGGTTAGGTTAGATTCGGTTAGAATTTGGTTAGGGTAGGTTAGACCATTTTATTTTTAGCTGTTTTTACGCATATCTGAGAATGTCAACATATATTTCAATCGAAAAATTTTCATTCTGACCCCAAAAAAAATGACTGCCTCGAGAATTTTTGTTCCGTCCGTCAAATGGTTTCTCGTAAAAATGTGCCAGTGCCAGTGCCTTCATTTTAAAGATAAGAAATCTGCTTCGAATAATAAAATGGTAAGAAAAGAAAACACTAAAGTGGGGAACTAGGAGCTGATGGGTCATGAACCCTCATTTATACGCTTTATAAATGCGAGGAAGATGAAGGACGCATGGTCAAACAGCGTAAATGTTAGCCTCGCTTGAAGGAACCTACTTTGAGGTTTCTGGATGGCGTGATTGGTACTCGTAAGATCATTGACTCTGAAACCGCAAGACCCGGGTTCTAGCCTACAAGCTTCTAGTTGACCACTTTTTCCTTCCCAGTTTTAAGAATATTAAATAAAGGTTAAAAGTGAGAAGCGAGATTCATTTGAGTAATTCTCTTGAATGTTCTTCAACAAACTTCAACCATTTGACAACCTCATTTTATTTCTCTAAGAGAGACATGACCTTCACTTCACAATGACTCAGAAGCTAATATATATATATACGAGCGTGGAAAATCACGAAGTATAGTTAGTAGATAGATAATGGGATGATAACGTTTCGGAAATAGACAATAGGCAAAATTGAAATAGTCGAAAGAAAATAAAAATCAAACAGTTGAAAGAATAACAAGAGTATTCTGCCTAGAATTAATAATAAAAAAATAACATTAATAATAATAATAATAATAATAATAATAATGGTGATAATGATAGTAAAGATAATAATTATGTTTATGATTAGCGGTAATAACGGGAATGGTGATGGAAAAAAAACAATAATACTTGCAGGAATGAGAACGGAGGGACTAAACTGGATTATAAAGAGGTAGACTGAACAAATATTGAAATCGTGAATGCAAAACAAGGGAAAAGTGAGGTATTAAAAGTTCTTTCGGGTTTTAGTCTGGGTTTGGTTTTCTTTGGAGGTTCTTTAAATTCTATTTAGTTCGAGTTTACAAATACAATTTTTCCGTGTTCCATCTACAGAGAGATATAAAAAATATTATTCTAAACAAAATAGAGGCCTGTATACGGACGGTTTGCGATTGCGGATACTCGTGGTTGTTTGTTCAGTTTGTGTAGAGCAAAGATGGGGACTCGAGTCGGACTAGAGTCCCTATTTTTTTTTTTTTTACTTGAGACTTGACTCGGACTTTGATGTAATTTAACTTGACTTTACTTGAGACTTTGCCTCTTCTGACTCGCGACTTGGATAAAATGATTTTCCCCAATTATGTCAAATCCATATAAATGTACAATTTACTCGTTTTAACACAAAATATAAATGACTCCAAGATGGAGGCACGCCGTGGAGAACATCTTTTTTTATTTACACGTAAACATAAAAATTTAACAATTATCAGGACTTTGAATTATGTAATAAATACAAAAAACATTTAAATAATAAGTAAATTTGTTTTTCTGGAGTATAATATAAGAATTTATACCTGGTGACAATTTCGCCATAATTTTTGTTCATTGACCATATTTGGCGATAAAGTTAGATTTTTGTGGCGATAAAACAAAATTAGGACCTGGCAAATGGCAACCCTGCTTGCGATTTGCAAAGGGGTTGGATTCATTCATTCTTCTTTTATTTCATTTCATTTCTTTACCATCAACAAATAACAATAATAATTAACAGCTTTGGCACTAACAATGCGGTTTAAAGAGATTTAACCTTACATACGTCATCACTCCACGCATCTTACGTCTATCTTTCACTTATCCATATTGACTCGAGACTCGTCAAAAATGACTCAAGACTCGTCAAAAATGACTCAAGACTCGTCAAAAATGACTCGAGACTCGCCAAAAATGACTCGAGACTCACGCTTTGCAATACAAACTAAAGAAAATTACAATCAACTGAATACGGATATGGATGTTCTTTGGACGGGGTTGGACGGGGTGGGAACCCTGCATTGTTTGTTATAAAGCAAATCTTGACATATTTTTAAAGCTTATACCACCCCATTCAAGAATCCATCGGGTGTACACCTGACCCCCGTTTGGCTTTTTCAATATGGCCGCCATTTTCCAAGATGGCCGGCGAAACTGAAAAATCCCATATCCTGGTCAATACTTGATGGATTTTGATGATCTTGGTGTCATTTCTAGGGGTTTTTAGGATGATGAGTCGATCTGGAGGGGTTGCAGATACTTTGGAAGTCATTTTGACTCACATTCGTCAATACTCAAGGTCATTGGAGGTCAAACGCCCCCCGAAATAAGGAATATCTCATATCATATCCCGGGCAGTCGTGGAGATATTTTGGTGATCTTACTGTCGTTTTCTGGTTTTGGGCGAGACTGAGTAGTTCTATAGGCACATGATAACAGTAGGATATCATTTTGCAACTCCATGGGTCAAGTCAAGGTCATTTTAGGTTAAAGTTTGGCCTTGAAATATGATAATGCCACAGTTGCCATCACTGTATTTGCTTTATTTCAGTGACAATTTCTACAATCTAGCTAACTGCTGAGCACTTAACATCTTTTCTGCAGATAAAACTAGATCATAATGCTTAAATGACATAACCCTCATTATATGGATATGGATATGGATATTCGGATATAAACCACAATTTATGCTGAAGTGCAGTGCACATGCATTCTATGGAAGGTTGCAAAGCTACAAGATATGACCTCGTAAGCAAAACAAAGCTCACACCTAGCTGGGGGATTGGCATTGACAACTTTGATGCAGTTATTCACATTAGGTAACCATTTATTGGGGGCAAATATCAAAAGATATGGTTGTGTCAGGATCGTCAGGATCATCAGTCTGCTCTTCGTTTGCGTTTTGGGTCAATGGATTGTTGCAATCCAAGCCACTGCCACATGCACAAAACATTGTGCAAAGGATTCCGCGTCCCATGCAGCCGCAGCGACTCCCCCTGCATGCTGATTGTGATTCACACCTACATCTGATTAGCTTCAGAACTTCATCTGGTGCTAAGCACACTCCTTCACCAACTTTTTGGGATGAGAACTCTGTTTCGTCTCTCTCCCACCCATAATGCACAGGATCAAGTGGTGGTGGGTCACACTTTAGTGCATCGAGCCAGTTCGCCACAGTGTAGTGGGCTCTGAGCACATTTTGATGGAAAGCTTCAGTTGTTGGTGGTAGAGAACATAGTTTGGGTGCAGCAGTTCCCGACTTCCCTGTCTTCTGAGCCCATACTCGCTGACGACACTCAGTAAGAGATGAGGATTTCTTAACCCCATAGCATGCAACAATGAACGCTGTTGCCTCTTTCTCGATATGGTCAAAACATGCATCAAGGGACCCCAGCTTGTCTTGCTTCCGACCCTTCTTGGCTGTGGTAATGGCAGTGGCTTTGCCGATGCCATGTATTGCTGCAACTGTGTCACAACCACTCAAAGCGTGTAGTTTGAGGATTTGTGGGATGATGTCTTTGTGCTGAGTTACAGTTTCTCGGATGTTCACTGATTGCACCGGAACTTTGATGTTATATTTCTCGGGTAATTTTCACTCAGTGACTTTCAGCACTACGTAGTCTTTTTAGCTCCACTGTAGGGGTATCACATTTTCTCTTTTTCATGAATGCTGATAAATTCCGCTTGGACACATAAGTGGAAACACAGTTCTTGTGACAACAAAGGATTTTTGCTCCATCTTCCAAGAGAGGCTCTAGTCTCGCTCGAACATCTGGCTGCCCTCTGATGTCGCTGCTCCCTATGATTTTCTGAATCCTCCCACAATTTGAAAGACCTTTCTGACCTCCAGGACAGCTACGCAGGAAATCCTTGAAGAAACATTCGTCTGCAGCTTTTGTAGAACCTGAAAAATAAGAATTTTGTTTACCCATTCTTCAGAGTACAAATCGCATTGAAACAATTTATCCTCAGCAAATGAAAACTAAACAATGCTCACCTGGTATATTCTCCATATTCAGCAGTCAAAAAATAATTTTGAAATCAGCACAACCAAGACGTCATCAAACCACCAGGTGGGCAGCACCATCAGCAATAATCTCAACAACCTGAAAAAAATAAGATGAATAATTAGACATATTGGAATTCACCTTACCATGGGATTTTTCAGTTTCGCTAGCCATATTGAAAAAGCCAAGCGGGGCTCAGGTGTACACCTGATGGATTCTTGAATGGGGCGGTATAAGCTTTCAAAATATGTAAAAATTTGCTTTATAACAAACAATGCATGCAGGGTTCCAGTAAAATCAGGGTCTGTGCTACTGGACTATTGTTGCTTTCGGTGGTGATGAGCCATGTACGAAAGCCTCGTCAGTACTTTGACCTCCTAACTGCTTGACAATGCTGCTGCTAGCTGCTCGTACCCTGAAATGGGCGTGTGGGCGGAATGGTGCTCTGTGTAAAACGATGTTTAACTCTTCATACTTTCACTTAAACTATGAATGACATCGATGCATTCATAGTTTAAAATACCTAAGCAACACGTATCAGCATTACCAATTAGTTGCAGAGAGAAAACTACTTGTATAGTTTCAACAACAAATACATTGTTATTAGTAGTATATCTGAAAAAACGCCGAGTTGGGAGAGAGGGTAGGGGCAAAGGTAAGAGTGGTATGGTTGGGGTGGGGAGGGTGGCACTGGCACTGAGAGGCGAAAGGCGAGGGTGACACTAGCAATGAAGGGAGGAGTGAGGGTGGCACTCGAGTCAACTTTTTAAAATCTCTTTTAATCCCTTTAATTTCCCGAGGGTCCCATTATTGCCTTTAATACTTTTTAATCCCCAGAACGAAGACAGGGAAATATAAAATTACTTTTACATCAAAAATTATTCGTCGTTGACACATATATGTAGCTATATATATGAGGGTGCTTTTGAAAATCGAACTTTTGAAATTCAAATCGCCGACCTTGCCATTTTGTTCCGTTTCCGAACTAAATAAATTGTGTGCAATTTTTTTTAAGCGAAAGAAAGGCAGCACATATCCTGGTCCCCTTCGTGCGGCAGATGGGGGTTGACGTCAAAGAGCTGTCTATGAGTCCAAGCGCTATAAGCTCAGAGGATCAGACACCGACGAGTTCTTGCGGAGGAAATCCAACGTTCTTTCTCTCCTGATGTTCCCCTTCTCTTGGACTAGGACGGGAAAATGATGTCAAACCTCACTGGCCGCAAGAAGGTAGATCGTCTCCCTATTCTGGTGTCCGGAGAAAACAACCAAAAGCTGCTCGCCGTCTCCGAGCTACCGAACTCCAAGGCAGAAGGAACGGCACACAAGCTCATGGAAACAGTTGACAACTGGAATGTTTGTGAACGAGTGAAGGGGCTTTGTTTCGATACCACTGCTGCAAATACGGGACTGCGTGGTGGTGCATATACTCTAGTGGAACAAGGGTTGAACAAGGACGTGCTTCACATCGCCTGCTGACACCATATCAATGAGTCAATCCCCCAGAAAGTTTCTATTACGGTTTTACAAAATGTGTTCAGAAGCCCAAACATAGCGATCTTCGACAGCTTCCGGCAATACTGGCCAAATATTCGTCAAGATGACTTTAAGACGGGAGCTGACGGTGAGGTCAACGCAAATATGATCATGGACTGGAAAGAAGAGATCATACAGTTTACAAAGAGTGCCCTTCGGGAGCAGTTGCCGAGGGATGAGTACAAGGAGCTCCTGGAACTAGTCATCATCTTTCTCGGTGGTGTACTTCCTCGCAGTCACCAGTTTCGGACACCAGGAACAGTTCATCGCGTACGCGGGATGGCAAGGGCTTCGTACTGGCTGAAAATGTGGATGTTTCGAGAGCAGTTCTATCAGTCCCACAGACCTTCCACATCGAGGTCTCCCGCGACTTCCTTTCAAGACGCAATGTGGGAATACCTGCGTGACGTAAACGCGCTCATCTGCAAACTGTACGTTAAAGCGTGGATTCAGTGCCGCTCCTTGCGTTAGCAGCGGCGAATGACCCGCGTCTCCTACAAGACTTTTAGCAGTAAGCAGATCCAACAATCAGAGCAGTTGCAATGTCTTCGTTCAGCAAATATCTCTGATACCTAAGTGAGCTTTTGGTTGGAATGGCTTTCTTTGATTCTAACCTGTCGCAGGACACCAAGAAAAAAATGGCGGAAGCAATGAACACTAAAGACGACTCGGAGGATCCATTCCGCTGAGTGCTGGTGCCAGATGCTACGGGGAAGAAAGTAGAGGACTTTGTTACGTCAAAGGACCCGTTCGACGTTCTCGGCGTGCCTTCCTCTTTCCTCCAAAAGGATCCTACTTCTGGACAGACGACAACGACTTTCAGGTTGCATAGACGGCAGTTTTCAATATTAGACTCGTGAATGACTTGGCGGAGAGAGGAGTTGCCCTTATCCAAGAATTAAACTCCTCATTTACCAGGAATGAGGAGCAAAAACACTATCTCCTGCAGGTTGTTGAAGATAATCATCACGCTTTCCTCAAGGCCATTGAGAGGGACCTGGTGGCGCGAACCCCGAAACCATGAGTGCTTGCAAGACACGAGACCCCCCTATTGAAGGGCTAGTACTCACTGCTGACACAGCAGGTGAGGGGGACCTGGATAGCAGCGCCTTTACACTGATCATTAACGACAATAAGGATACTAATCATTATTTAGATAGTATAGGCTACAGAAATAAACATTTGCTCCGCTCAACCCCTAAACCAGGAGTTTCCAATTAGTTTTCAACGTTACCATATTCTGAAGAAGTTTCAAGTCCTCGTTACTCCGGACCGCTGTTCAATCAGAAGTACGCCAAAAATTGATATTTTTACCTGGAAAAGAGAAAGAAACTCACTATTTCAGTCAGATTCTAATCTGTCAAACAACAAACAGCACTGCAACATTGCCGAACAGTAACATACACGGCAGAAACAACTCATTCATGGGCAAAGTGACACTTCTTATCGTTGATCATCTGATCCAAGCGCGGCCACAGCTTCGTGAGTACGCATCTGATGTCGTTTTCTGGCTACAGCTTGTTTCTCTGTTTACTTTTCACGCAGAACAGGGCAGAAAATTCTGTCTCGAATGGGTAAGTGGTGGCAAACGGGAGCAAAATCCTCGTTGCAGTCGAACTGTCCATGAAGTATTCTCCCTTCCGAGCGGTCCAAAAGGAAGACAACTTCCGCTGGTCACTTTCGAAGCTGATGTGGAGAAGCTTGTCGGTCTTCATTTCGATGATTTCCTCCACCAAACTAGATGGCTCTTCTGAATTTTTTTCGATTGGGCAAAAATTCAAAATTCGGAACCACATGATCGTGCCCCACTTGGGCGGCAAATTTGAATTGTTGTTTGCTCGTTCGCTTTTGGATTTTCGATACATTCGTATTTTTAAATTTCGAATGTTTGTAATTCGACTGTATTACCTCCTCGTTACCCCTGAAAAATATCAAAGTACCCCCGCTGGGGTAATTTATCCCTAATTGGGAACCACTGCCAGAAACCTTCATCGATAAAAAAAAACCTTTGCGCACGGCGTTTTCTCTGTCAACTGCACAAATTGAGTGTGTTTGAACTAAACAATTACAGTTTTGAAAATTTCCCCCTATAAGGTCAAAGCACCCTAATATATACTGTATATATAATATATATATATACACACACAGGGTACCCAAAAGGTACCTACCAAGTTTAAGCCTTTATTTCACCAAAACTATTGAGAGTACAAAGATAGTTGAAACGCCATTCAAATCAGCATCTCAAGCCATTTATATGACAATATGTTCGATGTGCTGTCCCTCCACTTCGACGATTTTTCGCAACCTCATCCCAAAATTCGATACCACGCTGTGGAGAACCTCTGTCGGAATGTCGACGATTTGACGTTCAATCGATGATTTCAGCTCCTCCAAAGTCTTTGGGTTGCTCTGGTAAACTCTATCTTTAAGGTATCCCCACAAAAAGAAGTCACACGGGTTGAGATCAGGCGAATGGGCAGGCCAATCAATGCCGCTTCCATAGTGCTTCCGATAGTCCAAACCAATGACATTCTCTCCAAACTGATGTTAAACAAATGGCGTGAGTAGTATAGTGTGGTAGTATAGTGTGGCAGCAAATTTTCATCTAATTCTATTCATTCGTTTCGGAGAAAATGTAAGTTAATGTTGGTAGGTACCTTTTGGGCCACCCTATATATATATATTTTTTTTTTTTTTTAGTTCAGGAAGAACCGATTCGCCTCTATTTAAAGGGCATATCTCAGCGGAAAAACAAAGAAAAAGTGAGAGGAAAGACAGAGGAAAAAGAAAGGGTGGAGGGGACAGTCGAAGTGGAAAAAGACCAAGGATGACAAGGACTGCAGGGTCGAGCCCCATCATCCTTGGGTGCTAGGGCATATATATATATATATATATATATATATATATATATATATATATATATATATATATATATACCATTAACGAATAAAACGTTACGAATAAAACACAAGTATTTAAATAATATATAACAGAGGGTACAGGATTTATTGTCTGATGCCCGAAACACATCACATACATTCAATACCCAGTTTTGCTCAAAGTATCATATCAGCTGCACATTGTTGCAAGGGAAAAAAGAGAGACATTTATTTTGTCCATCAGAGAAGGTTCAAATACGATATATATATTCATAATTATGTCCATAGTTATGGGCTTAAAAACAAGTATCAATTCAACATATATCGTATAAGGCATTAAAACAAAATAAGCAAGAAAAGCGAAATATGAATCAGTTTAAAAGGAGGCCTTGTTTTCAATGCATCACTTTTTTATAATGGGGCTCACATTCAATGTATATAAATTTAATTTTTGTGAATTTAATGGAAAAAGAAAATAATTATATATATACACACACACACTGTATATATATATATATATATATATATATTAAGCAAACAACCACAGGAAAAGGAAACACAAAGTCCGAGCGCTTTCGTGATATATTCACATTATGAAGGAGGAACAGAAAATTTTCTGTTCCTCCTTGATAATGTGAATATATCACGAAAGCGCTCGGACTTTGTGTTTCCTTTTCCCTGTGGTTGTTTGCTTATTAATAAGATCACGTGTTATTTTGTGATTTGAGTGCATATATATATATATATATATATATATATATATATATATACACAGGGTGTACACAAATTATCTTCAAACACATTCAACATGGGCGCCATTTGTCACACGTAAGACGTCCAAACGGTATTTCTTATTTATTCGCTGAGGCGACAGTAACAACCATCAATTATCTGGATATGCTTGAGAACTACGTCTATCTACAGTTAGAGGAACTGCAGCCTCGTGTGTTTTTCCAGCAATATGGCGCACCACCACAGTGGAGCTTGTTGGTACGAAATTCCCTTAACACGCATTTCCCAAATTGGTGGATTGGCCGCGGGGGTCCCATTTCTTGGACGGCTAGATAACCAGACGTAACACTCTGTCACTTTTTCTGAGGTTATGTAAAAGACCGCGCGTACACAACTCCAGTGACCAACATCGATGATTTAAAGACTAGAATTGCTGCTGCTGTTGCGAGAATTGACGTTGAAATGTTGCAGCGTACGTAGATCGAGATAGAATACCATTTGGACATCTTACTCGTGACAAATGGTGTGTGTGTGTGTGTGTGTGTGTCCTACAAGTCCAGTCTCATAGTAAAATTTATTTTAAATTAAATTTACAAAAGTAATTCATTAAAACGAAAACAAATGTTCAAATTGATGTCTCGTTTTGGGACCTTGTTTTTTTTTTTTTTGTGGGTAGAATAACACGCAGAAGTGAGTTACACTCGTGAGAAAAGGCCTCCTTAGGCCTTTTCCTCACTTCCACCTCACTCACTTCCATATTAGCCATTGCGTGTTATTCTATCTGCAACAACAACAACAACAAAAACAAAAACAAGGTCCCAAAACGAGACATCAATTTGAACATTTGTTTTCGTTCTAATCTATTACTTTGGGAAATTTAATTTAAAATAAATTCTACTGAGACCGAACTTATGGGACACACAGACACACACACATACATATATATATATATATATAAAAGAGGTCCAATGTGCGATAATTCACCGATGAAATGGGCTAATATTTTTGTGTGGTAACATTTTTGGTAGCTCGCAACATTATAAAATTTATATTTTTACAAATTTAGACACATTTTTACTGTCGAAAAAAAAAGTTGGTCCTGATTAGGCTAGGCTAGGCTAGGCTAGGTTAGGTTAGGTTTGATTAAGTTAGGTAAAGCTAGATTAGCGACCATCTCACTGTTTGATGACTTAACAGAAACCATACCCTTCGAGCCTTCAGCTACGATCGAACCCTTTATCGTGCCCTTCTTGGTTCGATGGCACTAAAGTTAGGTTAGGTTAAGGTAAATAAGGTTTAATTAATCAGTTTTTTGGATATATATATTTAAAAAAGTCGGTACCTCGCTTATACGGAGATGCGCATAGTGTGTGTGTGTGTGTGTGTGTATGTGTGTGTGTGTGTGTGTGTGTGCTTATTCGTACCCTTTTCCAATAGAGTTTGAGGGGTGTACATGAACGTCTACGTGTAAATAGTGAACGTGTATGAACGACGGAATGAAGGTGAATGACACGCATCGTGCCCATTCTGTTGGGCACAAATAACCCTCAAATCAGAAGAGACAAAAAGTTTGGGTACCTTCCTTTTCCCGGTGCCAAACCCAGGTTTCGAGATGCGAAACGGAATGCAATTTTTTTTTCTTGATAAAACAAAGCCAAGCCAAGACGCGTTATTATTGCTCTATTACAGGAGCAAACAAGGCCAACAATATATATATATATATATATATATATGTGTGTGTGTGTTTCCTGAGGATGTCATTAGACGAAAGCGCTTGAGCACCACTTTGTGTTTCTTTTCCCTTCGTGGTTTTATTCATCATATATATATATATATATATATATACAGGGTGTCCGAAAAGTCTGGAGCCATAGGAGAAAAACTTTATTTAGACGCGTTTCAAAACATCATGGATGGTACTTTTCGGTACTCCAATTTCCACGCTTGTATGCCTCACTGACTTTTTAGGACTAGCATAAATTTTATCCATTTAGGTCTCACGGACCTCTTCCGAGGTTCTGGGACGACCTGAACGTGGTTTGTCCGCTACAGAGCCAGTTTCTATAAACTTTTTCAATAATTTTCCAACCGCGCTATGTGTTACAGGATATTTTTTCAGGATGACGACCGTGAAATTCATCTGCCACACTTTTATGAAACCAGCCATCACGTCCACACACAACAATAATCTCTATACGCTCTTGTAAACTTAACGCCATCATTCACGGATACTCTGAATAAAAAAAAAAAATTATAACCAATTTCTCCTATGGTTCCAGATTTTTCGGCGGACACCCTATATATATATATATTGTGTGTGTGTGTGTGTTTCGTACCATCATCCAACAGTAATGGCTAATCGAACCATGCTTCTTAGCACATTCATTTCATGGTCGTTGACCAGTAATTATTACAGCGTGTTGTAACAATTTTAACCAAATAATTCTCTTTATTCCTGTTTTCCACGCGTCAAGGTCATATATTAACCATGACACGGCATGGAACAGAACAAATCAGAATTAAAAAAAAAAAATTGGGGAACAGAACACGTTTCGCGTTCTCGAATATTTCGGGGCAGAGATCTTAAAGACGTCTTCAGTATACTATTTTCCCGCAGAAGAAAACGTCTTTACCAGTAACCCTGAGGGAATTGAACCGACAATCTCTTATCTTCCGATAAAATCACGCTCTCAACTCGTAATTGCGCCTTTGGGCCCTCTTACAAAACACAATGGCTGAGCCCCAAACGAGAAAGATAACAATATTTTGACATAAAATATATAAATATTGCGTTGGAAAAATAAGACTTTTTCGGTGTTCCACACGTTGTGAGGAATATATATATATATATATATATATATATACATACACAAAAGGGCTAGGTGTATGTATAGATAGATCACGTATTGTTCTGATGGCGAAGGAGATAAGTTAGGTAAACAAGTTTTCCATTGAGGCACTCCAGTAGGGTAGGTTAGAGCCAATCTTATAATAAATTTGTGGAGAACTGGTTGCCTTTTACTGTCAAATAATTCTGGAACGGATTGAATAGGACGCAGTTTGATAGTCATCTTTCATGAATCGCTTTTAACTCGAGAGAGAGATTTAAGGATGTCTTTTTGTGTGGATACATTTTTATCCACACGAATTATGCGAGACAACCTTTTGGCTCGCGAATCTGCGGTTCCAGTAGGTTGTTTAGGGGCTATCCGTGATTGTTATCATAAATAGCCATGGTTTAACCGCTTGTGTGTATATATATATATATATCTATGTGAATTATCCTTAGATTAAAATTATTTGTAAAAATACACTCTGTTGATTTGTTTTGGTGCAATCTGATCGACCTCTCTTCATTTTGAACTCGAGTACAAACAAACAAACAAAAAAAATAATCCATGTCTAGATAGACCGCAAACACGATAGACTGACACGGTTGATGAAAAACCTTGAAATTTACATTTCGAGTAACCAGGGAACCCTTAAATTAAAAAAATTAAAAATAAATTAAAACAGTGCAGGTTCCACTTCACAAGATACAAACCTTGGGGAAATTGGGGAAACCCTTCTTGTCTACTTGCCTGCTTGTGCACGGTCAACAAATATATTTATCATCTCTCGACTAAACAGATATATATATATATATATATATATATATATATATATATATATATATATATATATATTAGCAGAATCCAGAGAAAGGAGGACACACATTAATTATAATTAATTTAATATTTTATGTGCTTATTTGCAATTTAAATGTCACTTTTTGCATATTGTATAAAAGGGTTTAAAAGTATTTAAAAAAAATATATATATTTAATTTGGAGAAAACCGCGCAACTTATATTTAGTCTGTCTTCTTCAATATATATTTTATCAAATATTTCTTTTTGATTTCTTGCCAAGTCTTGCTAACTCCTAAAAAATTTTTCATCACTGACACACTTTATATATATATATATATATATATATATATATATATATATAATCCGAGTGTAAAAGTGATTTTTTAAGGTTTTAAAATTTACAGTTTATTTGAAAAGTCTTTCGTATTTTGGCCTACATCCTACATTATGTGATCGAAGCGTTGAGCACCCTCTTTTCAGGAAAGGTGTAATTTTAAACGCTATTTAAAATCACGCTTATTTGCTCACTCGTCTCCTACTGGCGTTTCCCAGATTTTTTATAGCGACTTTGAGGCCTGGGCTCGAATCACGTCTCAGTTTTTATATTTCAGAGATTAAGATGCTTCTCTATTCCTCGGTAGGGTAGTGATTCGGATCCCACTTAAAGATGTAGGAGTGTAGGTCCCCTCCCTCATATGACTTCAGTGCTACGGAAGAAGTTACACAAACTGTTATTATTATTATTAATTTTTATTGTCATTATTATTATTATTATTATTATTATTACTATTATTATTTACGACTTTGACCGTGATTATTCTCTAAACAGAGATCTAGCTAGATAAACAGATAGACTAAAGTCTGGTGAAATGTCCTGTATACCACTCGAAAGAGGAAAATTCAACCTTAAAGTAAGGTATAGCCGATTATATTATAAACCTAATGTTCAAAGAAGTAAGACGTTTTAAAAATTTCAAACGTTTGTAATTTTTGGGACACATATAATTATATGCTGTATATATATGATAAATGAAAATGAATTAAAATGAAAAGGTTTATTGGCAGACTATAGTCCATATGACAAATATTAATACAATGACAGTTCACATACTAAGGATAGAAATATATACAACTGATTAGAAATAATACTGTAATGTCGGAGTTAAGTGGAGCCACAGACAGACGTTTTCGTACCAAGAATTCTATAGCTTAGAGCAGTGGTTCCCAACCTGGGGTCCCCGGACCCCTGGGGGTCCGCGAAGGTAATACTGGGGGTCTGTGAGCTTTCCATATTTCGAAAGGTTCCAATGGAAATCGTACTTTTACCCACGATAAGGGCGCTTAGGCTAAAATTTCAAGTTTCCTTGCTCTTGGCTGGAATTATTAATACTTTTTTAATAGGCTGTATTTTAATTGCATACTCACTTATATGTCCTTTATTTGATAGTGAAAAATGAGAAAACAAGTTCATTATTAGTTAATAAAAACAGTTTGTTTGGTAGACGGAATCTTTCAAAAACATGGGGTCCGTGGGAAAAAAATAAAAATAAAAGGGGTCCTTTGTGGTGAAAAGGTTGGGAACCACTGGCTTAGAGGATAAACGGCAGGACTCATGGATAGCTTGGATAATCGGGTTGGTTGGTTTTTTAATTCTTTGCATTAGACTGTATTGAGCGCGTCTTGTTACCTCCGGGAAGCTCGGGACATTGCGGGTAGCAAACATTTGCGAAGCTGAGCATCTCGGAGGTAATTTATGTAAGAGTCTAAAAGACCCGTTGTACGGCAAATTTAGGGTTCTGCCAGAACCTTTTTTATAATTCACCCAGAGTTGCTGTCCGTATATATTACTGCAGAAAGTACGAAAGAGAGAGTCTTCAGCTTCACTTGTACAGAACTGGAAGTTCCTTATAGTCATATTCGCTTTAGCACAAAGGCTTCGAGATTGTTTTCTTATATCTGAGTCATCACTCAAGGAGTTGGTGATAGTTTGACCCAAATACTTAAACTCTTGTACTTCCTCAATTACTTCACCTCTCATTTTAAACCTAACATCAACTGGCTGATTACCGCTTTTAGGATGAAATTGCATAAACTTAGTTTTCGTAACATTTAAAAGAATATGTTTCTGCGAATAAACTTCGCAGACTTTTAGTAGCCGATCCAGACCTTTAACAGAGGGACTTATTAACACCATATCATCGGCATAAACTAAGTTATTTATCCTTGTGTTATTTATACAACATCCCACTGTTGCCTCATTAAGTGAAGCAATTAATCCGTCAATATACGCATTAAACAGCATAGGAGAGAGCAAGGAGCCTTGTCTCACCCCGCAAAAGGAGCCAAAACATTCGGATAGTACATTGCCCCACCTAACGGTAAAGGATTGGTGGGAATACCAAGATTTCAATAAATTTAATATGTACATAGGAACCTTCCTGTCTTCTAGTTTTTTAAATAAAATATTGTGGTTCACTCTATCATATGCCTTACTTATATCTAGGAAACAGCTATAAATAACTGAATATAAATATATATTGAATATATATAATACTTGAATATATATATATATATATATATATATATATATATATATATATATATAATATATACGAGGAGTGATCAAAAAGTATCGATAATTTTATTGCTACGAACAAATGATTGAAACTAAGAAATAACCGTTTACATATGCGAGTCTTCCTGCCCTCTGGCGTTTGCAGTTTAAAGCAAAATCTGCTACCATGAGTCAGTAGTTGGTTGGAGCGCTTAAAGAGAGGTTGTGTTTTTGCAGTACGTCTAAATCTCGGAAATGGAGCAACGCGCGTGCCAAACTTGGAAAATCTGCATCGGAGACGAACGAAATGATTAAAACAGCTTTTGGAAATGATGCTCTCAGTGTAGCTGACGTTTACAAATGGCATAAAAAGTTTAAAAATGGAGAAACATCGCTTGAAGACGAGGAACGCAGTGGCCGCCCTTCCACTTCTCATTACGGATGAAAATGTCCAACAGATTCGATTTCTGGTACGAGCAAATGTTTCTCCATTTTTAAACTTTTTGTGCCATTGTAAACGTTAGCTACACTGAGAGCATCATTTCCAAAAGCTGTTTTAATATTTCGTTCGTCTCCAAACGCGCGTTGCTCCATTTCAAAGATTTAGACGTACTGCAAAAACACACCCTCCTTTTAAGCGCTCCAACCAACTACTGACTCATGGTAGCAGATTTTGCTTCAGACTGCAGACGCCAGAGGGTAGGAAGACTCGCATATGTAAAGGGTTATTTCTTATTTGTATTCATTTGTCCGTAGCAATAAAATTATCGATACTCGATACTTTTTGATCACTCCTTGTGTGTGTGTGTGTGTGTATATATATATATATATATATGAATTCAGAATGGTTCCCTGAGGTTTTTTATGATACACACAGACCATGCATGGAACAAGGAACTCTTCTAGGAAAATTAAATCCACTATAGTCCGAATAAGTAATGGTAAATGACAAATACTATAGTTTTTTCTTTTTCATGATGCTAGCCCGACGTGGGCACCGGGTCACTCGCAAAGAGGTCCCAAAAATATAGCTTCCCTCACCAGCTATCTGCAAAGCAGATAGGCTGAAAAGAAAAAATGAAAAGAAAAAACTATAGTATTTGTCATTTACCATTACTTATTCGGACTATAGTGGATTTAATTTTCCTAGAAGAGTTCCTTGTTCCATGCACGGTCTGTGTGTATCATATATATATATATATATATATATATATATACACAACAATTAAAATAAACTTTGTTTTTATAGAATCTTTGCTGAGAAGTAAAAAGCAGAAGCAAGATGGAGGAACTTTTAATGTGTTCCGTGTGCATTGAGCGTTACCATGAAACCAAGAGGCACCCAGTCCTCCTGCCTCGTTGCGGCCACTCCTTCTGCAGACCCTGCGTATCCATGCTCATTTCCAGCGGCTGCATTATATGTCCGACGTGCCGGACAGACCAGCGCATAGATCATGGGGAAAAACTACCAACTGAGTACACTCTTCTGGCTATCATTAGCGCGCAGGAAAACAGCAAGGTGACGAAGGTTGAACCACGCGTTCGATTACGCTTTTCGGAAACGTAAAAAATGCTCTTTTCTATTAGGCTCGAAGTGTATTCACTAATGAACGCAATTTTTACACAACTTGTTTAGCTTTTAAGTGTTTATTAAGTTTGTTTCCTAAATTACATAAAATAACAAACTAAAAAAAATCTTGAAATCTTGTCGAAGATCATCCATTTTATCTTGTTTCAAGTTACGTCATCAAAGTTTAAAAATATTTAATAACGGATTTTTCTTTTCAGAAAGAAACCTGCGAACGACACTTCGTAAAACTTTCCTTTTGGTGTCGATCGTGCGAAATAGCAACGTGCGGCGAATGTCTTTTCGAAGATCATCCGACACACAGTCACGACGTCATCAGAGCGACGAAGTACATCGAGGACATGAAGCAAAACGCTCAAGAAGTAGCTGTCAAATTTATTGAAGTGCTAGATGGACGCGAACAAAATTATTATAAGACTATATTCAATTGCACGCAAAAAATCAGCAGCGCCATTCGAAACATCGGAGTTCTGAGGAAAGACATGGAAGAGGCGAGGGGACTCATGAAGGGGATCAAAGAAGATGAAAGTATCAGTGCCGCGACGTCGCTTTCCGAGGCAGCTAAATTCCTGGGGTTGAAGTGGAACATACAAGATGCAAATTTTTACCGCAAACCGAAAGAAGAAAAAGTCAAAGATGAAATTGATATCGAGAAAGAAAAGGCGCAACGAGCCTTCGCAGAAGAAGAAGAAGAAAAGAAAGCGGCTAAAGAAAAAACAAAAGGAGTCAAAGGATCAAAAAGAATATTACGTAAATCAAAAACACTTTCTTCGGTGGAGATGCTTAAAGAGGTCGAAAAAATAAATAAGAACGAAAACTTAAAGGAAAAATCGAAAACAGTCACGGATAAAAATACAGACAAACGCGAAACTACAAAGTCGATGGCAAGGCTAAAGAAAACGACAAAAAAACAGAGGACCTTAAGCAAATGGAAAAAGTAAAACCAGATGACCCTAAACAGAAGGAAATGGTAAAATTGGACGATCCTAAAGAGAAGGAAATGGTAAAACCCGACGACCCTAAACAGAAGGAAATAGTAAAACCCGACGACGCTAAACAGAAGGAAACAGTAAAACCAGAGGACCCTAAACAGATGGAAAAAGTAATACCCGACGACCCTAAACAAAATGAAATGGTAAAACCTGAGGATACGAAACAGGAAACGGTAAAACTAGATAACCCTAAACAGAAGGAAATTTTAAAACCAGAAGAAAAGAAACCAAAAGACAATTTAAAAACTGAATTAAAACCTAAGGAAATTATGAAAGTAGAAGAAATCAAAGCGAAAGACATTATAAAACCAGAAGAAATAACACTAAAAGATATTATAAAAATGAAAGAACAATTAAGATTGAGAAAACCTGAAGATTTTTCCAACAGTGAAAACCATAATATAAACAATAAACACGAAAAGTTTTCGGATTTGGCTCTTGCCAAACCAAGATTGAAGTTTTCTAAAATAAAACCACTCCCTAAAAAGGTCACATCACAAAATGCCACTGAAGTAAAACCACAAACGGGATCACTACCAGTTATACCAGAAAAAGAACCGACAGAGGTCAATGAAGTAAAACCACAAACGGAACCGTTACCAGTTATAAAAGAAAAAGAACCGGCAGTAGCTGCTGAGGCTGTTCCGGTCACTCCTGTCACTCCGGATCCAGAAACCAAAGCAACCCACGCTAAGACCTCAACCTCCGACGATAAAGAAAGCACAGATGATGATGATGAGGAGGAGGAAGAAGAGGAGGAGGAAGAGGAAGAGGAGGAGAAGGAGGAAGAGAAGGAGGAAGAGGAGGAGAAAGAGGAAGTTCAAGTTTCTCAGAAAACAAAAGAAACAGGAGCTGCAGCAGCAGCGGCCGCAGACACAATCAATTCCAACTCTGGCCTTTCTGAAGACTCTAAGACGAAGAAATCTAAAGACCCATTGGAAGATAACTCTCACGACGAAGGAAAGTTGATGGATTTCATTCAGGTTCCAGGGTTCATGATTTGCGTTGAAGCAGCTGATGGAAAGCTCGCCTATGTGGAATGGGGTCCGCAAGGTCTACATATTCACTGCCTTCAGTTCACACACGTGACTTACGACATTGTGATAAGGGTATGTGTTTTTTCATTTTATTATCGTGCAGATGTTCATTACGTAAGTTTATTTGGAGTTTTATTTTTGTACTGAGTCGAAATATCATAAGTTTGGAACAAAATAAGGTACGTGCATCGTACTGATGTCCCCTTCTTACGCGTATATTTCTCATTAACAGGATTCTATTCTGAACGCTTTGATTCCTTCAAAATCGCCGATCGTGTTCCTGGAACTTACAGCTGATCATACTATTATAGGAAGAGTTTACATTAAACTGTGGGGACACCTCCGAAGGGCTCATAACTTCCTAGCGTTGTGTTTAGGAGATCAAGGTAAATCGTACATGAACACCAAGTTCCTGCAAGTATATAACATAAGCAATCCCGGTGAAAGAATCCTTGGCGGTGATTATGAAAACAATAATGGAAGAGGTGGAAGAGGACTGCTAGATGATTTGGAGTGGAATGGAGATTACGCGATGCCGATGAAAGCGGGTATGATCACAGCCGCGGGCACGGGGCAAGCCGCGAATAATTCTCTCTTTCTTATTTGTTCCCAAAGTGATCCTTTACGAAATTTTTCGTGCCCTTTCGGTTTGGTTTACGAAGGATTAAAAGTAGTAAAGGAGGCAATCCAGCAAACAGCCACCAAACAAATTTGGATCACCGACTGTGGACTCGTCATAGTTCCCCCGAGGCGTGAGTCATCGCAGTGAACGTTAATTAAACTAATAAAAATTATGTTTGTTAACTGCCCTTCAATCATTGCATAATCCGTGATATATAATAAAAGAATTAATAAGTTAGGCCTCCATATCCTATTTCGAATCAGATTGACTTCAGTAATATAATAATAGGAATATAATGATGCTTCAGGTTGTTTCGACTTCTTCGTAGGGCGGCGAATGTCAAGTGACGGAAGAGACCTACAGCTTTACGTGGGATCTGAACCACGGGTCACTACATTATCTGAACGCGAAGGACGGTCATCCATGCAACTACTAAAACAGATCCAACGACACTTAACCTCGCTGATCTAATGAGGAGCAGTGTAGCGACGTGGATACGACACATATGCGAGCTATATACAAGTTAAATTACGAGGGTGGGGAACTTTTATTGTGTGGCGTGCAAATTTCAACTAAAATACTTTCTACTTTGGTAAATTCAAGCTTTAAAAATAGTTTAGGACATAGGTTCCCAACCGGTGGACCATGGTGGATTTTCTAGTGGGCCACAACTAGTGTTTGTAATGCTTCAAAATAAGATATATTAAAAAAAATATCCTTTTATATATATATATATATGTATGGGCCACCAACATTTATGACCATCAAAACTGGGTCACCATAGTAAAAAAGGTTGGGAATCACTGGTTTAGGACATAATTAAGATGTAAAATAGTGTATGACTTTAAATAATCGAACTATATTCGCAAGCAATTAAATTACGCATTACGCCCGCGGGGAGCAGGTTCCCCACCCCTCAGTTAAAATAATGATTATTTATCAGAAGTTTCCCTGTACGCATTGGCATTCAATGATGCCTGAACTTAAACAATAAAACCTAATGGAAAACATAATGAAGAGATATCATTAATATCCTTTTGAATCCGTAACGAGTGTTCGACATTTTTTATTACGACAATTATTCTTGTTCATTTTGGATCAAGTGAACACGATTACTTTAGTTTGGTGTGGAGGGCATATAAGGGTATAAAGGTATAGATACAAAATGGCAAATACTCACTAACTCTTATGAAGTATAAGTATGTTCTACATACGAATGAGTATATATATATATATATATATATATATATATATATATATATATATATATATATATATATATATATAGGGTGTCCCATAAGTCCGGTCTTATAGGAAAATTTGTTTTCAATTAAGTAATACACGAGAACTAAAACAAATGTTCAAATTGATGTTTTGTTTTAAGACCTTTTTTTTTGTTGCAGGTAGGATAACACGCAATAGCTAATATGGAAGTAAGTTACACTCCTGAGGAAAAGGCCTCCGCTGAGTGTAACTCGCTTCCATATTAGCTACTGCGTGTTATTCTACCTGCAACAAACAAAAGGTTCCAAAACGAGACATCGATTTAAACATATGTTTTCGTTCTAATGTATTACTTTTGTAAATTTAATTTTAAAATTTTTCCTACAAGACCGGACTTATAGGACACCCTGTGTGTGTATATATATATATAGGGTGTCAGGAAATGATTGCCCCCCCCCCCCTGTACAGAAGAAACTGAAAGGAATAGAAAAAAACAGACAAAACCACGCGAAAGAGCGTTTAATTTTGAATAAAAAACTTGTTTAATATCGGGTGTTGCCCCCTTTGCAGCTCTGACGGCCATTAATCGACGGGGGTATGATCCCAGAAGTGTCTCAAAGAGATCGTATCATGACTCATTTCTTCAAGGACTTCGTTGATCTTTGCAGTCATAATTTCTGTTGAATACCGATTCTGAATGGGTTGTTCCAGCATTAAGGACTCCACCCGATCCTTCATGATGGATCCGACATGTTCACAGACATTAAGATCGGGAGAATTGCCAGCCATTCATTATTTCCGAAAAAATCAATGTTATTGTCCTTAAGCAGTTGTTGAGTCGCAAGTGCTTTCACACAGGGGGCTTTGTCGTGAAGAAAGGTTGCCTGTTCAACATCCAAAACACACTCGGGGTCTTTCAAAAACGGAATTACATGTTGGGCTAAAATTACATTTCGAAAATAAGGCCCATCCCAACTGGTTCCTCTTGGTTTGATAACCCAGATGAGCTTCCGAATAGAGAACATAATGAAAAACCCCACACATGCTGGATTTTTTACTATTTCTCGATACTTCTGGTCGTCTGGGACTTCATCAGGAGTTGTTGCCCAAACCCGATCATTGAAAATTTGGTTTTCTGGAGACATAAACGAAGAATTCATCGCTGACAACCAGTGAAGGAAATCGTCTTCCGTCCATTCCTCAAGATAATCACAAAACCATAGCCGATCTTCAATATTAAGATCACTCTTCGTGGCTTAGCTATTTCATGCCAAGCACCTCAAGCCTTGGCGAACTCGAAATTGATGGCACAAGTTGCCGATTGACTATCTTACCACGACGGATAAGTATCTCTTTCGCTACCTCAAGCAGCTCTTCTTTCGGCGCCGTGATGCAGCAAGCACATGTCTTTTCAATTCTTGAGATAATTTCTCCGGTCTTCCTCCTCGAAATTCTGTTTCACAATCTTCAGGATTCTTATTCCAATTCCTTTTGACAAAGTCTTCTGATCTTTTTAATCTCTCAGCCACCCAGTGTCGTTTATGAAAGTTGCACCAGCTTCCTTTGCTTCACGAAATGTGACTCGAATGCGGTCAAGAACTCGCTTTTTCTCTGAATCGTTCAAAATAGATGATGCCATGGTTTCTGTGGGGAAAAAAATGGTAAGAATTAAAATCACAGGAATAGAATATAATGGTTTTTATTCAGATTTTAACGCTCTTTCAAGTGGTCTCGCCGGTTTTTATCTATCTCTTCTAGTTTTTGCTCTACAGGGGGGGGCAATCATTTCCTGACACCCCGGCCCCAAAACTACAAAAAACCATTCAAATTAGGATCAGTGCTTATAAACTCCAGTGACAGTCCAGTTTTCGTTCTATATCGTAAAATTAGTTTCAGACTGCTTATCTGACTCGGATAACCTCGACAGGCTCGAGAGACTTCATGTTGTTCAGTTGTAACTTGCTGTAAGTAGAAAGGAATTAAGTCCTTCGTTCTGCACGTAAATCTTTTTCGAGTGCAAAGGAAAATATTTAAAGTGAGGCATTTTTTAATGTTAAAAAACAATAAAATAATATATATATATATATATATATATATATATATATATATATATAAAAGTTCCTGATATTAGACACTCCTATTTCGATATGCAGCTTTGGAAGGCAACTTCGTCAAATTAATTGGCATGTCATTTTAAACACGTGTAACGTCATTAATAATTTGAAACCCGCAATTCAAACCGTAGATGTTAAATGCGTAAGAAAAAAAGAAGAAAATACTTTAATAATAAAAAGCCCGCCGTGGTTAAGTTATGAAATAACACGATCGGAATAGCGTTTACAAAAGATACAATCGCGAAAAATGTGAGACAGATTACAATCAGTATGTTCCCGTAAGAAGGAATGTGAAAACGAAATTAAAAAAGCAAAGCTAGTTTTAACTAGTTTTTGCTAGTTAGTTCTGGCAAAATCACGCAAACAGGAACCTAAAAGGTTTTATGCGTATGTTAACATTAAAAATCCAGTTAGGAAAACCGTAGGACCAATATCAGATGCCATTGAAAGTTTAATAACCGAAACAAATAGTGACGATATTACATGACTACTTTGTTTGTGTGTTTACGGCAGAAGACGTGTCGAATATACCAGAAGCACGAGCCATGTTTAACTTTAATGATAAATTAATGTTAACTGATATAACTGTATATGAAAAGGAGGTTCTGCATTATTATTAATTGATAAATAAGTTAAGAATTAGTAAGTCGCCAGTTCCTGATTTGTTTTATCATAAGCATTTGAGGGAATTGTAAAACGAATTAATACTCCTTCTCGTTAAACTTTTGAACAGAATGTTACAGGAGGGAATTGTACCGTCTAACTTTAAGTTGGGAAATGTCACTCCGATTTCTAAGAATGGGGATAAAGGACTCGCGGGCAATTAGAGGTCGATTACCTTCGATAAACATTAGAAGCATTACGTGATAGAAGCCTCGATCATCTTGAAAGTTATAATCTGGTTAAAAAAGTAAACACGGATTCCATAGACAACATTCGTGTCCAACCAATTTATTGGAATTTTTTTTCCATTATAAATATTGTACAATCAACGTATCGTGCATTTAAACTTTACGAAGGCGTTCGACACGGTTTAGTTACATCTCATTTCAGTAGTAATGGAAGAGAAAGGTTTCATTGTTATAGTTACGAGACTTAAGTTTACGAAGCAATAGGTCGAAGTTAGTAAGAAAGCCAATAAAATGTCGGGTTTTATATACCCCAAATTTCGGTTACAAATCAAAAAGACATCCTATTTACCTTTAAATAAATTCTTAGTTCGATCACATAATACGCCATACAATTTTGGTCTCCGTATACGAGGAAAGATGCAGAAACACTCGAAAAAATTCGGAGAAGGGCAACCAAGCTCAGACCAACCCTTCATTATAATAAAAGTTACGAAACAAAAGAGCAACGGAACTTGATTTGTATTCACTCAAAAAGAGAAGAGGTGGAGAAGCAGACTTTTTATTAAGTTTTTAAAATATTAAAAAGTGTGATAATATAAATTTGGAGCACCTTTTTAAATTAGTTAATGAAAGCTTAACGAGCAATAATGAATTTAAATTGTTAATAAATTAACGAATAAATCGTTAAATAAACGTATGGTGTAGACTGTAGATTATATAGGTAGTTTATCGTTAACGACTATCCTTTTTTGTCTTCTTCTACTTCAGGGGTTCCCAAATTGGTGTTCCGCGGAACACTTGTATACCGTGAGAAGTGTTCCGCGGAACACAATTTGGGAACCCCTGTTCTACTTATTACTACGTCAAATTTTCATAAGCGTTTGGGTACACGAGGTAATGCGTATGCATGGTGTGAAAATTGCTTCGAAGTGGAGGAGGTTTGCGCCTGAATGAGTGTGAGGTAATGGTATGAGTGTTTTACTTTGACTCTATGACTGCTCACTTCCTTATATTTCCTACTTTACTTCCTTCTTTTGCTAACCTAGAGTGGATCCTCGCGTCTTTGGTAGCCCGTAACTTCTGTAATATATATAACACCACCAATAGCGCGCAAACTGCTACAATGAAGAGAAAAATTAGAGTAATAAAAAACTGGTACAGCGCTCAGGCCAGACTAATGCAGCCCACAGCAGTAACTGATGCATTATTATTATTATTATTATTATTATTAACCAGTACCATCGGGAATCGAACCCCCGACCTCGCTTTTGGGAAACGGTGTTACCCATTGAACTACGGTCGATTGTTCAGAAATGACTGGAATGATAATGGTTCACAGACATAAATAAGAACAGATTAGACATCCCCTTATTTCATCGGCTCATCGACGGGATTTTCTCGTCGCCACTACATTTGTACGGGCGACACCAGGTGGTTTCTATCGGGAAAAAAATCTTAGAAGCAGCTCATTTTTAAATACGAGTATTTTCATGAAATTCTCTCTCTCTCTCTCTCTCTCTCTCTCTCTCTCTATATATATATATATATATATATATATATATATATATATACCCCCGAAGGGGGTTCTAAGCTCGTGCTGTTTGTGCTCGTTTGTACGTGCTTGTTCCTGGAGGTTTCACGTGCGCCCTCCCAGCCCTAGCACCCAAGGATGATGGGGCTCGACCCTGCAGTCCTTGTCATCCTTGGTCTTTTTCCACTTCGACTGTCCCCTCCACCCTTTCTTTTTCCTCTGTCTTTCCTCTCACTTTTTCTTTGTTTTTCCGCCGAGATATGCCCTTTTAAATAGAGGCGAATCGGTTCTTCCCGAACTTAAAAAAAAAAATATATATATATCAGGTCATCCCATAAGTAATGTCGTTTTTTACTATAGATTAAGTTTAAACTAGTCCTACTCGGTTTAAGCATAAATTTTCCGAAGGTTATATCTAAGAGGAGATCTATCGTGTTTCGCTACATACTTTACAGACCTTGACCAGTGAAGACGTGTGTTTTGCTTTATGTGAACCCCTCATAAACATGGCGGTATCAGAAGAGCATATCAGGCATATAATGATTTACGAGTTCAAAAAAGGGAATAGTGCTACTGAAGCAACGCGAAACATTCAAGACGTTTATGGCAACGATATTCTGCATGTGAGTAAATGTCAAAGATGGTTTCAAAAGTTTAGGAATGGTGACTGCTGTTTGACAGATGCAGCACGCTCTGGACGCCCTGCTGAGTTTGATGATGACCTGCTTTAGCCGCACTTGAAGAAGACTGTTCAACAACTGTCGAAGAATTGGCTCAGAAACTCAATTCATCCCCGTCCACCATCCATCGACATTTGCAACAACTCGGGAAAGTGCCTAAGTTAGGAAAATGGGTGCCACATGAATTGTCGGTCGACAATCTGAGGGTGCGGGTAAACATTAGCACAGCTCTTCATTCCCGTGAATTCCAAGATCCGTTTTTGCACCGTTTAGTGACTGGTGGTGAAAAGTGGATACTGTACCAGAATGTTAAACGCCGTCGACAGTGGGTTTGTGCCGGAGAACCAGCGACACCACAGCCAAAACCAAATCTTCACCCTCGGAAGGTGTTGCTTAGTGTTTGGTGGGATAAAGGTGGTGTAATACACTTTGAAACCTTACCACACAACCAAACAATCACCGCTCAAGTCTACTGTCAACAACTGGATCGATTGAACACTGCACTAAAAGAAAAGAGACCTTCTTTGTTAATCGGAAAGGAATCGTGTTCCACCACGACAACGCACGTCCTCATACCGCTCGGATCACTTTTGCAAAAATTGAGAAGCTTGGGTGGAAAAAACTTCCACATCCTCCATATTCTCCAGACCTTGCGCCTTCAGATTATCATCTCTTCAGGAGTCTGCAAAACTATCTTGACGAGAAACAGTATACTTCTTTAGATGACCTGCACACCAGTCTTTGTACGTTTTTTGTCTCAAAACCGCCTGAATTTTATAAACATGGCATTGTAAAGCTTGTAGGACGTTGGCAGTGTCATTGATTCCGATGGAAAATATATACTAGATTAAAAAGTTTCAGTAGAGTTTTTTTTTTGTCCTTCAAATTTCGATCTAAAAAACGACATTACTTGTGGGATGACCTGATATATATATATATATATATATATATATATATATATATATATATATATACTGGTTATTTTTTAGTGTGAAAGGCGGTATTTTGACAGTATTTTGAATATTTTGGTCGTATATTAATCCATTAAGTAAGGGAAAGTAGTTTTACTGTATATTTGCAATAAATAGGTTAAAAAAATTACAATTGGAGTGTTGGTTGCTGGCTAAGTCGTACGCCGTATATAATACTCTTTATAGGCTTATGCCAAGAGCTTCGTCATAGTGTAGGCCCTGAGCCTATAAATTTTTTGGACTTTTAACTTTTATTTAATTTTATAAGCCTAAGGCTAGTGCCAGACTTTTTTTTAATTGTATGAAACAATTTAGACCCTATAATGGATAAGCTTAGCCTACAATGAAAAAATTCTTGTTAAGAGTAAACACTCTCTCGTTGTGCTGTTACTGGATTTGAATTGAGCGCCACGTTTAAAATTAATAAGAATTATTTTTCTGTGTAGCTGTTACTGCTTGGCCATAAATACAACTTAAATATAGCGACAGTACGCTATGCCCACCCAAGGCCTGGATTAAGATAAGAGCATTAATAGGACCAACTTTTAATTCAGGGTTAAGTCTGAACTAATATTTCCGAAATAAGACAATAATGAAGGGCAAAAGGAGTAAGTCTGCTACATGCAGTTTCAGGGACATTTTCGGAATATTTTGGATAAATGCTGATGAACGCCATGCGAAGAATTTACCTATAATTCCCTTCGTCTCTGTCTGCTCATGAAGTCTGCTACGTACACTGCTTAATTTTTAACCTACAAGACCGGTGAAGCCTTCAGGTGGCATTCGGTAGATTTGCACGAAGCAGACTTTCCCTTTATGCCTACCCTAGTTGACAGTTGGTAATCTGGAGCAGCGTGTTGGAAAGGTTTGCTACCATGTTTATCCGCACTCAGAAATACCACATAAGACACTTCACTGTCAAATCAATCTATATTTATGTCCATGTGGTCAAATTCTGTTAGCACCAAAATATTTCATAATGATTAGTTGATAATATCTCGGTAGTTGGAGCTACGAACCTTTCCGTTTTACTTGAAATATTTCCTGTTGAAAATTCTGACCATGGACGGGACAAAATTCTAGCCAGAGTGAACCGGAAACATTTCATAGCTTTTCCTCTTCATATTTACAGGAAATGAAGATGAGTCACCTAACCATATAACAGAGGTATAAAGTACTATAGCATGGATGGATCATTATGTATCAGCTACGATACAACCGTTATATTATTAAGAATTGGCAATTGTTATATTATTAATAAACCTAAAGGCATCATTGAGTACCTTTGAGTACAATGGCGTTTTAAAAACAAAACAGAGTAAAATGTAAACAACTCAAATCATCCACATTCCTTTTCAATTGGTGAATGATTCTGTTCATGTTATTTAAAAATAGGCTACAACATATATGTAACTCCTACGAGATCTCTCATTTTTCTGAAGAAACGCGATTTCAAAGTCTCCTTTTATGACGAATGCTATTCGGGTTGAATATTTCACAAAATTTTGTTCCTTCTTTCTTCATTTCTGGACCGACAACAGGAAAAAGAACATGAATTAAACAATTTTAAGGCAGTCATGACGATGTTTATGAAAGAAATGAGTCACAAACGCCATCTCAATATTTAGATTGTAAAAAAAAAAGAAGCCTAATGTGTTTCCATTTGACGAACAAGTGAAGCAAATATAATGAATGAAATATTGAGTAACGAATAATTAATTAAAAAATAATGAGTAAAGCGAGAGTTTTATGCAGTAATAGGCATAACGTCAGAGAATTACGTCACGACATTTTTGCCAATACCGGTTTCGTCACAGGACTAATATATATATATATATATGGGAATGAACTCAGAACGGTCCCCTGAGTTTTTTATGATACACACAGACAGTGCATGGAACAAGGAACTCTTCTGGGATAATTAAATCCACTATAGTCCGAATAAGTAATGGTAAATGACAAATACCATAGTTCCTTGTTCCATGCACTGTCTGTGTGTATCACAAAAAACTCAGGGGACCGTTCTGAGTTCATTCCCATCTTGAAACGGACATGTTATGTGCCTTGAAAAGTGGACGCTCAATTCTGCCAGTTGAGGTTTAAGTTTTGTTTTTGGCTAAAATAATAGTTACCCCTTTTTCTTTGATGTATTCAATCTGACGTGAAGGCAGCGAGTCTTTTGCTTATATTGAGGTTCTAAATGTAGCAGGGCTAGGCTGCTTTAAACCTTAGATCCATGTCCCAAAGCTGGATCCTGTCTGCTTTGCAGATAGCTGGTGAGGGAAGCTATATTTATGGGACCTCTTTGCGAGTGACCCGTTGCCCACGTCGGGCTAGCATCATCAAAAAGAAAAACTATGGTATTTGTCATTTACCATTACTTATTCGGACTATAGTGGATTTAATTATCCCAGAAGAGTTCCTTGTTCTATGCACTGTCTGTTTGTATCATATATATATATATATATATATATATATATATATATAACCTTTGGTTAGCTTCCGCCCGAATTGTTCATTCTGACGAAGGTCAAGCTTTTCACTCCACCTTAGATCTACAGTTTAACGTGGAATCCGAACCACGCCCCACCAGCAGCCCAGCGCCTAGGCCACCCAGGGTACCCATTTACCTACCAACCACTTTCTTTATTGTGTGCAAGGATGAACAGCTGGGTTTTGCTGCGCGCCGGCAGCAGTCACCGGGTCTCGAACCCGGGGCCGATGGATTCGTAGTCAGCGACGCTAACCACTACACTATATATATATATATATATATATACACACAAATACCTGGTTTCCATACCCGGTTTATGGCAAGGAGACACTTATGAAATATCGCGCTTAAACCCATCCACAAACTGTATACCACCCTGTTTGAGGGATGGGCATGGGAGTAAAGGGCAGTGATGAGCGAGTTCGCCGTTCACAATCTATTTGGCTCGACCATGGCCCCTACAGGAGAAGGAAGGGGCTCTTTTTCATCCCCGGTTGATGGCATCACTGCCCTTTCTCAGTGTTTGGGTCATGGTAGTCATGCCCGCCAAATGACCCTTCGTTATCGAAGTACCTGAAATGAATCAACCAACCAACCCTAAGTGCTAAGAGTAACTTAAGGAAGCGGTATCTCTATACCTTTCAAAACACATTCCTTTGCTTACAAGGAATGTATTTGGTCACCATTTGAAAAAAGTCAAATGGTGAACAAAGATTGTCGTCACCATCATAACATTTCTTTACGTATTTCCAGACCAAAATTTCACAAAAGTATGGATGGCATGCGAGTCCAATCGAAAGTCAACACTTGTTCGCCTATTGACAAGCCGTTCTGTTGAATATGAAATATGAATATTGAATATGCATAATTCATTTGAATGTGATTATATATATATATATATATATATATATATATAGAGAGAGAGAGTTACAAGGAGTTACAAGGAAAAGAAGTACCTCAAAAGGCCTTGCGGCCCATACCGAGGCGGTACCAATGTCAACGGTTGCCAGGGAAATTTTTTTACACCCTCAAATAGTGTGCAAGATTTGGTCTAATCTTTTCTTGAAGTGACCCACAGAGAAACTATTCACAACTTCTGAAGGTAACCTGTTGCACGTGTTACAGATCTTATAGGTAAAGTAATTCCCACACACACTAGTCCTAAAACTCCTAAACCGTTTCAAATCCAACTTCCAACCATTGTTGAGAGTTGGGTTATCATTTAAACTAAACATGCTTCTAAAATCGACATCGTTGAACCCGCGTAAGAGCTTGAAAACCTCGATCAGTTGACCGCGTAGCCTCCGAGTTTCCAGCGGAAACAAGTTCAGGGCGCGTAAGCGTCGATTGTAGCCCATATGCCTAACGGAAGGGATTAACTTTGTGGCCCTCGCCTGCACTCGCTCCAGCCTCTCAATATCTTCCCTGAGGGTGGGCGACCAGAACTGCACAGCATACTCTAAGTGCGGCCGAACCGGGGATTGTACAGAGAGAGCACAATCTCCTTGTTCCGAAACTGAAATTGCGTCCTGATATAACCCAACAGCTTCTGGGCTTTCTTTTCCACCTCTACACACTGTTTCGTAAACTTAAGGTCGCTGCTAATTAGCACACCCAAGTCCTTTTCCAAATCAGTCACCTCGATATTACTCCCCAACATCGAGTAGTCCGACTTGGGATTGCCGTAGCCAATGTGCATCACCTTGCATTTACCCAAGTTAAACGGCATTTGCCATTTTTCAGACCACTCTCCTATCCTACCTAGGTCCGCACGCAGTTGCTCGATCGCTTCGGGCGTCCCAACATTGGCCCCAAGCTTCGTGTCGAATTTGGCGATCCGACTGACGATGCCACCGTCGATACCATTTATGTAAATGATAAACAACAGTGGCCCCAAAACGGAACCCTGAGGAACCCCACTAGTGACCGAGGCCCAGCCCGAACTAACCCCTTTAATTACAATCCTCTGCCACCTATTCTTCGGCCAGTTTACAATCCACCTACCTACTTCCCCACCGATACCCAGCGCGCGGACTTTCGCCATTAGCCGGCGGTGAGGCACCTTATTAAAGGCTTTCTGAAAGTCGAGATAAAGTATATCAATCGCCCTACTCTTATCATACTCACTCAACATGACATGGAAAAACTCGAGCAAATTGGTGAGACACGACCTATGCCGTCTAAACCCATGTTGGGAGTCCCCAAGCAGCTTGTAGGAATGCAAATGGTCAACGATCCTATCCGCTATTATCCCCTCTAATAATTTACCTACAACCGAAGTGAGACTAATGGGACGATAGTTCTCTGGACTTTCGTAATCCCCTTTCTTAAATATAAGGGTCACGTTGGCTTCCCTCCAGTCACCAGGCACCTGGCCCGTCTCCAACGATTTGTTGAAGACTGTAGCCAGGTGGGGAGCCACCTCCCGCAACACTCTGGGGAGAAACTGGTCTGGCCCAGGAGCCTTAAACGCGCTCAGTTTGTCTATTCTATCGGCAACGACTGTCGCGGTACATCGAACACTATCCAGGCCAGCAACTTCGTGCCTGACGCCTGGTTCGGGGATGACGCGGGTGTCCTCCCTGGTGAACACTCCCGCAAAGTACTCCTTAAGCATATTAGCGATGTCCGCATCGGAGAGAGAGAGAGAGAGAGAGAGAGAGAGTTTCATAATTCCCTAAAATATTATGTAATAAACACAAAAGCCTTTGTTGGGTGCGAGGTTTCTTCCGGGGTGATGTCCCTTACCCCGGTGACCCCTGGGGTCGGTAACTGGTGGGTGACTTCCAGTGAACCATTCATGGGTGAGTGTGTGACGATTATATTAATGCACGTCTGGCAGCGCGGACACAAAGATGCTTTCCAAACCAAATGTACTCACTCCAACCTCAGCCTAGTGACACTAGTTACCGTAGCAATTTAAGATATATCTTCAACTGTTTTCTATGAAAAGCAACAGTTTTTATATTTAATCTTAAGTTCATTTACAGAAGGCATTGAAATACACTTACGTCATACAATAAATAAAAGGGAATAGGCCTTGATCGGAAGTGAAATAAGCCTAAGGAAACGGGAAGATGGCCTAAGTTAAAACGGGACAAGAATAGGTCTGGGGTAGGCCTTATGGTCGAAAAGAACTCATTTGTAACCCCCTAGGGAGGAATTAAATTAACTTTACTGACCTAAGTTCACCTTAAAAATAGGCCCCTTTCCCCACGGGCTCGAGTGGAAATATTAAAATAAAAGTGATAAGGTAGGGCAAATAAGAACTTATGATTAACTTCTCCATCCGTTTCACTCTCGCTGACTGACTGACTCTCACTCATTCGGGACCCGCACTGCGCTCTCTTTTTCCCTTCTAGAATTCCGATTTTCATTTCGCATTGGGAAAACACAAACCTTTGATTCTGGAACTTAAAAACAATTTTAAAATTCATTATATAGGGTGTCCATAAATTATTCACCCCATTATAAGCTTTAATAAATTCGTTATTATAGGAGCTATCTTAAAACGGTTTGCGGCAGTTAATAACACAACTCAAGAAATTTTTTCTTTATTTCGCAGAACATCCACTAGGGGCACAATGACGACAGTGAAGGAGAAAGCAATGTGTGTGCTGTGGATATGGGAAACCAAATCTCCAATTATTGTACAGAGACGTTTTCGGGAGGAATATCAGAAAACTCCACCAACAAAGCAATCACTCAAGCGATGGCTGAAACAATTTCAAGAAACTGGCAGTGTGCTACATCAGAAAGGAGCTGGTAGGCCTAGTGTGTCTGAAGATAAGATAGCAGGAATTCAGGAGGCGTTTATCCGAAGTCCTACAAAATCCATCCGCCGAGCAAGCCGAGACTGCAAATACCGCGTTCAACAGTGCATAAAGTGGTTCACAAGAGGTTGAAACTTTATGCCTACAAGTTGCAAACCTTGCAGAACTTCTACCAAATGACAAACCCAAACGGTACAGTTTGCTGTTGACATTCTTGACCATATTGATGAAGATGAGCATTTTTTTGAACAATGTCGTTTTCAGTGATGAAACGACATTCCATCTGTCTGGGGCTACACAAAGGACAGAGTGTATGCAAAAAAAGTTAATAACATCACAGAATTAAGACACCGGATTGAAGAGACATTAGCTTCCATCACGCAAGACATGCTTCTTAATGTTTGGAACGAAATCATCTATCGCCTTGATGTTCTGCGTGCTACCAATGGGGCTCACGTGGAGGTTTACTGAATTAAAACAAAAATTTCTTGAGTTGTGTTATTAATTGCCACAAATCATTTTAAGATAGCTCCTATAATAACGAATTTATTGTATTTGACAATATTAAATGATTTTTTGTTTATTTCAAGTACTATTTGAAACAGATTATTTATGAATATACAGTACTTTACTCTCACTCAACGTCATTTCCTACTTTGGTCCAAGTTAGGTTAGGTTAAATTAAGTTAAGTTAGCAAATATTAGCCATTCCCATTTACCGCCTTCGCCATAGATACGAATGGAAATGACATTGAGTAGGTAGTAATCTACACGATTTGTTGAAATGGAGGTGTGGCATCACGTGACTGTTATTCCTACGCCTCATTGGTTAAATTACAAAACTAATACGTTGAAACCTACTTGGATGTTTTCGTGCAGGCAGTCACGTATTCTTTTCTGGGATTTACTCGAGGCATATTTAGAATTTATATCCTAACTTATGCTTTTCATTTATGCTAAAAACTTGACTATATTTTATGTTATTAATAAATCCCCAAATTTCGCAATCCTAACACGTTTCGTCGCTCAAATTCCCCATTTTCCTCGTAGTCATTCTCGCGTAACTAATTCATGCGTTACGAAGCGAATAATTCTTAGGGATTAATTCTTATTTTGTACAAGACATTTGTTAAATTATATTTTGTTGTGAAGAAATATAGTTTTTTTTAAACAGGTTTACAATAGCATATAGTAATAGTAGAAATAATAGGCCTATAATAATGTTTAACTAATTTCCATCGAAACAGCAACGAACAGCAACGTGTGACGAAGGGGACCTACAGCTTTACGCGAGGTCTGAACCATCTAACCATCTACATCATCTGGACAAAGAGCATGATCACCCATCCAACATATAGACATAATAATACATTCTAAGTGTGAATTAGTAATTTTATTTTTGCTTCATTTTAGTGAAGTTCCGCTAAGTTAATATTGATAAATGTTATGGGATTTTGTATCCAGGAAATAAAGCTTATCATTAACATTATCAGTGAACACTAATCGTACCAGTAAAAACTGTCCACTATACAAGGACTACGATTACACGAGCGAATGCGTTTTTTAGATGGGTCTCCAGGCAGTTTAACATAATTTAACATAATTTACCACTTACTTCAAAGTAACTCGTAAATTATATATAATAACAAACTACAATAAAAATTTTATTCTGTTTTTAGGTTCATGAAACCCCGCATGCAAACTAATTGGATTTAGCAAAATTTAACAACGTTTGGGGAAATTTTTATTACGAGTTTCTTGATTGTATTTTTTGAGAAATTCCTTTTTTGAATTTTGGAGACCATTTCTCAAAAATACATTAAATTAGAAACTTGACTTTAATTTTTTTTTTTTTTTTGTCTCATCAATCAGCTGCATACAAATTTTGGGGGTCATAAAAATTTACTCAAATAGTTATGATAATTAATGGATTGAAAATAGTTTCATAAGTGTACGATCAATCACAAATTCACGTACAGATATACTCGTAAAATTTGTAATATTGCGGATCTGCATGGTGCTCATGCGAGAACATTGCATGGTTACCTAAGCTGGAATTTAATTTTCTTCCTGGGTTTCATAGTTACTTTGTGATATATATATATATATATATATATATATATATATATATATATATATATATACGCCGCTATCGGGCCCTCAAAGAAGAGAAATAATGAACTAACCGACGATCCAAAAGAAATATCTGAAACACTGAGAGCCCAGTATGAATCAGTTTTTAGTACCCCAAAAAGTGACAAAGCGATAACTGACATAGATGCATTCTTGGAAGATAAATTGCGAGGAGAATGTATAACAGACTTTGATTTTACCCCAGATGATGTAGCGAGAGCTATAAGACAAATGAAACCACATTCAGCTACAGGTCAGGACAATTGGAACGCATTATTGATTAAAAACTGTAAAAATTAAATAGCTACACCTTCATACTGGATATGGAGAAGATCCCTAGACACTGGGGAAATACCGAGAGCATCTTGAAAAGAACTCACATTGTCCCTATATATAAAGGAGGGGACAGATCTCAAGCAAAGAACTACAGACCAGTGTCATTGACGTCCCACCTCACTAAAGTATTTGAAAGAATAGTTAGAGAGAAAAATTATGATTTCTTGGAGACTGGAAAGATTCCACGAAAATCAGCACGGATTCCGATGAGGTAGATCACGCCTATCACAACTAATAGAACACGACAACAATATCCTAGATGCACTGGAAGGCAATGACAACTACGATGTCATATACACAGATTTTGCTAAAGGTTTCCACAAATGTGATCACAATATAATAGCACATAAAATGAAATATATGGGAATAACAGGTAAAGTGGGAAAATGGATCTACAACTTCCTCAGAGAACGTCTACAGGTGGTCAAAATTCAAGGTATATCATCATCAGAATCGGAAGTACGCAGCTCAGTACCACGAGGGACAGTACTGGCCCCACTCCTGTTCATTATCATGCTAACAAACATAGACAGCGGAGTAAACAGCAACAGTATAGTAACATCCTTTGCAGACGATACAAAGATCAGCAGAAAAATCAGCGATGTAAATGAAGTGGAGGCCTTGCAGAGGGACACGAACGAAATATACAAATGGTCAGAAGACAACAACATGACATTTAACACCGAGAAATTTCATCTCTTGAGATGTGGTAGAAAAGAGGAACTTAAATAGACTACATATTATGCTCCAGATAGACAGGAAATTCAGAGGAGCGCGAAAGCGATTGATCTGGGGGTAATAATGACCGATGATGCGAAATTCGAAACACAAAATCAGATAGCGATAAATAAAGCAAAAAGAGTCGCGGAACGTTCAAAAGAAGGGACAGGACAGTAATGATTCCCCTGCTAAAAACACTGATTATACCAAAACTTGAATACTGCTCAGTTTTGACGTCCCCATATAAAAAGGAAGAAACTAATAAACTAGAAGAAACGCAGAGACATTTCACAGCCAAGAGTGATGGCTGCAAAGAACTCAACTACTGGGAAAGACTACGTAAACTAAATCTATACTCCCTGGAAAGAAGAAGAGAGAGGTACACCATAATCTACATATGGAAACTGATCGAAAAACTGGTACCAAACCTAAAACTAAACCCAATTACTATTCAAACAACACTGGAAAATACGAAAGGCAGAATGTGTAGTGTTCCCAAATTAAAGGCCCGACAAGGAACCTCCTCAACACTGAAGGGAAATAGCTTGGTTGTCAGGGGGCCAAGACTTTTTAACCAGCTTCCGAAGGACCTCAGAAACGTTACAGGGGTCAAATTTGAAGTCTTCAAGAGAAGACTAGATGCCTGGCAATTCGCTCCTCCACCAAGCCAGACCTAGAGGCGGGGCCACCAGCTTGACCTTCGTGTGAAGAGACCAATGCACGGAACAGCAACGAGGTTAACGATATATATATATATATATATATGCAATAAAATCACAGAACAACACGTGATCTTTTTAATAAGCAAACAACCACAGGGAAACGGAAAAGGAAACACGAAATCCGAGCGCTTTCGTGATATATTCACATCTTCAGGGACAAGAAGATGTGAATATATCACGAAAGCGCTCGGATTTCGTGTTTCCTTTTCCTTTTCCCTGTGGTTGTTTGCTTATATATATATATATATACACACACACACCATCAGTAGCGTATATACTGTAGGTCTAACCAAAAGGGGGGCGGCCACATTTTGCCATTAGCTTCAGTATTTCCAATTTAAAAAAATAAAAAATTTTATATATATAATATAAACTTGTCTATAATGGACATGCTATTCTTACTCTATATAGAAAGTTTAAACAACTGCGTGGAATTTGCGGAATGTGGTCATATAATCGCTAAATTAGTACTATATAGCTTGTATAGTATAGTGGCCACAAAGTCCCTTTGCATGAAAAACAAAGGCAACATACAGATACGCTGGGATGTCACTGCAAAGAGACTTTGTGGCCACTCTGTAGATATCCCCGACTAATATGCGCATGAAAGAGATGAGAGATCAATATGTCTTGCTTATTCGTATATTACTGAAATTACATTGACAGTCATTAGATCGTTAAAAAAGATCTAAAACTACTTTAGTTTTAGTTGAAAAAAGAATTTAAAATAACATAAATCGCATTTAACCCAAAGACAAATAAGAGACTGATTTCACAAAATCAGCTACTGTATACTATGCATAGCCTATGACATGAAATCAAGCAGTCGGTTACACCCGCAAAATTCACCAATAACTTCGTCAATATTTAATTTAATATCCTCGTGAATGAATAATAAAGCCAGACCGTTTAATCTTTCTTCAGACGTCGTAGACCTTAAGTAACTCTACAGATACTTTCGGCAACTGAATGAGCGCTCGCTTTTTGCAGTCGTGAAAGGCAAAGTAGCCAAAATATGCAGCAGTATTTCCAAGTTTGGGTAGGTGCCAAGCTGTCTGAGATTTTTAAGGCAGACAACGCAGTCGTAGGTCTATCCTTTTCCCCCCGATGTCTCCCTGTTGTTTTCCCTCTGAAAAACTCTGATTCGACCACATTAATCTCCCCCACGAGAAAGGATTTGTAGATATCAACCGATTCTTTAACAGTTATGAAAGACTTTTTATACATCATTTTATTTTAATGTACAAAGGGAGGGGAGCCATGACCCCCCTCTATATAGCTAATGTATACTATGTATCCTTAGCAGTAGACATACCAAACGATCTACTGTTACAGGCCTTTTGATGATTGAATTAACAAGAAGAAATTTGACAAAATATATTAGCATTCTATCAAGCGATAATGAAAACTTGATAAAAATTTAATTTCATATAAAAAAACCGAATGAATTATAATTGTAGACTGCTATTTACCATACAATAATGGCGGTAACCTAAATAAATACGATCTTTTGCACAAAATGACGTCATTATTATAACGGATAAACCATAATAGTCTCGGCTTATAGCAATGGGTGATTTTAATGCCGATGTGAACTCGGAATACTTTATAGTTAACTCAACATGTGTGAAACTGCTAAATTAACTATAAATGGTGTAGAACTCATTAGTTATGCCTATAGTAGTCACACGCCTCACTAGTATCAATAATTTAAAGGACGGATCTTTAGAACTAATAACCAGTTTCACCAATTTTTACAAAATACGACGACGTACTATTTATAATTAAACAAAAAAAAAAGTAAACTCTCTACTAAATATTAATATGCAACGGAATAAACCAAGGGCACAACACTATTTTAATAATTTATAAATATTGCAACATGTCTGTCTATTATAATTCCTGTTTAAATAATTCTCATTATATAAAAACTCATGAACGGGTATTATATAGCGATATAGAATCTATTCTAAGGGAATTAGAATCACCACGCTGAGATTATAGCTTTATTGCTTCCTGAAAAGGGAATCTAACGATGTTTACGATTTATGGTGTTTCCTCGATAGACCGCAAAGAAGAACAGTTTACACGAACGCGTGTAACAGCAGACCTCGATATAAAACAGCCATGACACGATGTAAACGAGATGATTCTATTCGAACCTTAAAATTTTGCCTGCGAGGCTAACTTAAATAATGATCATAAAAAAAAAAAAAAAAATGTAAATTTGATATTCATTCATTCATTCAAGAAGAAAACGGGTGCCAAGAATACTTCTCATCAGCAATCGATGGGGTGCTTGGAGAATCAGAAATTGCAAATTTGTACCCATCATTATTCATATATGGACAGAGGGGTAATCTTAGTGTAAGTTGTAATGACGCGTCCTTGGATAGGAATACTTGGATTTCATTACCTAAAATGAAGAGGGTAATTAAAAGCATGAAGAGGAAAAGCGGACTCTTCTCCGCTTATAGATGACTTATCAAATCAACATTAAAAGTGAACTAATGTTGCAGTGAATATATATCTTATTACTTTTCTAAGACCGTGATAGCTCGTAATTAAATTCTTATAGAGTTTATGAGGGTATATGTCATGGACTCTTTCAAAAATCGATAGGGGAATATTCTATCCAGCAATAATTAAACCCGCTGATGCTGGCACCTGCTTCTGAAAATTAACTTTTGCTATGTCGACTAAACGAGTATTTATGGACACCTACAAATCATTTTAGTTTTAAAACACTCTATCTAACAGATCTGTATAAGTATACATTGAAGGAAATTGTATATAAATACAATGAGATTAATTCATCTATTTACAGTTTTTCTTGGGTATATAAGCAAACCATAGAACGTGAATTATATAATAATGCATTTAGGAAGTTAAAACAAAGTCATATTTCAGTGTACGTATTAAATATATTGGATATTTCTTACACCAGCCAAATCTTACGGTTAGATGCATGCGGTCATGCGTTTTCTGAGCGTTTTGGAGCCTGATGCGGAGTTCGACAAGGCTCCTTGCTCTCTCCTCTGCTCTTTGTATATTGATGGCTTAATTACTTCGCTCAACTAAGTGAAAGTAAGATGTTACATAGATAATATAAGTATAAATAACTTAATCTGTGTCAATGATAGGGTATTAATAAACCATTCGGTTGAAAAAGTCTTTAGTATTATCATATAAATTTTACGAATTATATTCTCAGAACGATGAGATTGATTTCAATGTCACTAAAATTGTGGAAGGTTACGCATTTCCATCCCAAAATGAAAGGTGAATCAATACAGCAAGTACAAGAATTTAAATATTTGGGTCACATTATCACGAGCTCCTCGAGTGATGACTCAGACATAAGGAAATACTATCGAAGTTTCTCCGCGAGAGATATAGTTAAAAATGACAATTAGGAACTTCAGATTCTGTACAAGTGACACGAAAGACGCACGCACGTTTTCGTACTTTTTTTGCATCAAAATTTATGGGCAGCAGCAGCAGCAGCAGCATCAGCTTTATAATAGATCCTTTAGAATTCTGCACGAGTCACTTCCACGATGCTCAGCTTCGCAAATGTTTGTCCACCACAATGTCTCAAGCCTCCCGAAGGTAACTAGACGCGCTCAGCAGTCTATGCAAAGAATTATGAATTTAGATAATCCAATTATCCGAGCTATTCATCAATCGTGCCAGGCGTATGTCACCTAAACTACGGGTTTCATAGTATGAAAACATTTGTTTGTAGTTACATTTAACATTTAGCATTCGAATAATCGAATGATGGTCGATTATTTGAATAAATCGATTTTTCTGCAGCATCTCCGATGTCTCCAGGTGGGGGTTAGGTACGGACCTGGCACTAATCCCCCCCCCCCCCCCCCGCCGACACTACCACCCTATTCATCCAGAAATACGAAAGGAATTACGGAAGTGTTCTCTTTTTACCACGTAATACAACAGTAACATTATTAATTTTGATGTTAATATATATTATTACGTTATTATTATTAAAGTAATAAATTAAACATTTTTCAAATTATACTTTCCCGCTTCGTGTGAATCTCATTAGCAAATTTTTCAATAATATTGCGGACATTATAAATCACGGTAATAATGAGAAGAATTTATTCTCTACTTTTAAAATTGTTGTTTACAAAAAAAAGAAGTAAAATGTTTGTGTACATTTTCAAAATTCGAGGATGAGTTAATATGAAACCTCCAAGCAATTGCGGGAAAGTGATTTTTTTGGGACTCGTGGCACCTCTGCCCAGGAGGAGAGGAGGAGGAGGAGGAGGAGGACCAATGCCTAGATGATGTTCCTCAAATTCACCCGAGTTCCAGAATGAGCAGTACGGCTGTTTCCTTCCAGTTGCACGGAACCTGAACTTCATCTCTATTCCAGAAGTTCCAGTCTTTCGATGCAGTGTGCTTATGGCCTCCGTAGAGTGTGGATGTATTGTTCGTTGTTCTCTCAGTAGCCTTGGGACTACTATTACTACTACTTCCTGGTGGGGGAGCTCTTAAGGATTTACGTCTACAAAAGTATGAGTTTATATACGGTATCGAGATCGTAAATTACTGTAAGTAAATTGAGGACAGATAGTTGTGTTATTTCACCCGCGTCGAATTGTGTGTGTGTATGCGTGTGTGTATATGTGTATGTGCAAAATTCAAGGTTAAATAAGGACAATGTAACCTAGACCTCCCATGAACAAATCTTTTAACATTTTATTTCTACGTGAAACTTACTATTTATTCCCACTTTTTTTTTTTTAAATTAAAAGTTTTAAAATTTATGATTCTTTTTTTTTTTTTTAAGTTTTGGTGTGTTTCTAATCCAGAAAAACTTCGATGAATCACGTGCTCCAGAGTACTTTATTTCAAGTTGTTCGTAATTTGATTTTAATTGATAACTCCAAAGTATTTATGCGCTGACCTTGATGCGCAGTATTTAAGGTATGCTCAGACATCATAAGCAATTTTGACGGACAATTTGAGAAACACGATCGTTGAATAAGTGAAGCACCCATATATACCCAAGTTCTCTTCCGAGTGCCCCCCAAAAAAAAGAAGCTCCGCGCTGATGCTTCAAACTGCCTCGATCTTCTTCCCTCCTGAAGCTCTTCTCCAGAGCTTGGCTCCAACTTCCAGATACCCAGAGAGCGCTAAGGACTTATCTGGTCGCGGCATCCATCGTTAACGCCCTTCATATTGGCCTTGTCCTCCTCAACAGCCCACGCCCTAGCGCTTATACACAAGGTACAGTACGCCCACATTCGCTTAAACCATTCCTGTGAAGGAAGCACACCCGTCAATAAAAGGTTTGCACAATATTTGTTTACCACTGAAGATAGGAAGCGAAACACTTATTCCTGTTTATGATCCACATTCGTTTTAGGGTTTTAGTTAAGGGATATCGCCTCACTTATTTTAATTAAAATTATTTATATTTACGTTGATTGCATCCACATTTGTCGAGAGGTTTTCTTTAATCTTATTCAAAATGATATTATACGAAGTTATTTAACCTCTTTCGTATTGGCAAAGGTCGCGCGATAGAGGGTTTTATAGTCTGACCCGGGATCCGAACCATCTACGGGTCGATACATCATCCGAAAGCGGAGGAGGGTCCCCCATCCAAACGTTGAACGAACCTACCGTCGCTTAACCTCGTTGATCGTCGTACGAAATGCCTCTCGTTTACGATATAACAATATCGCGAGGAAAAATATTTGATTACAACTACCCCACCCAAAATGGATAACTATCCGACAACCAACCAAACGATAATTCCTCTAACCATACTCATTTGGGGGGGGGGGGTAACAAACGCAGCATGGTTGGATTGGTTGGCAAATAAACTACGTATCTTTGTAATCATGGATATTTTTTTCTTCGTATTTCCTTAAAGAGATTTTAAATAAAATGGAGCACATTTTTTTCACTCATAATTTATGTTTGGAGAAAACGTTTTACCAAATTATTATTAGTGGAGAAATTTAATAGTAGCTAATGACTAATATTCTTTATTACTTAATTACAAATCAAATTAACTAATTCACTAGAGAGAGAGAGAGAAGAGAGAGAGAGAGAGAGAGAGAGAGAGAGAGAGAGAGAGAGAGAGAGAGATCACTGTGACATCACACCCTTCCCGTCCTTAGAACTCAACATACGTTAATATGTTTGTAGCGAATATTATGTCCGTAAATAAACACTAATTACAATTGAAATTTATTGTTAATAAAAAAGGAAATTTTTTTAAAGTTATAAGCCCTGTTAATATTATCTTTGGGGGGGGAGGGAACCTTGAATAACTAAAAATGACCAAGCAAATTTCGAAAAAATATACTAAAGACAATTCGAGTTTTCCCAAATATTTTCCAAGACAATTTCAGGTTTGGAAAATATTTTCCAAGATAATTCGTTTTTTCTAAATGTTTTTTTTTTAAGACAATTCAAGTTTCTAAGAATTATTTCGAGGCAATTCGCGAATTTCGATGAAATTCACAAGATAATAAACTTTTCCAAAATATATTCTCAAGACAATTCGAATTTTGAAAAATAGTCAAGACAATTCAAGCGTATTATATCTTTCGATTGAAAAGCTCTCTCTCTCTCTCTCTCTCTCTCTCTCTCTCGAGAGAGAGAGAGAGAGAGAGAGAGAGAGAGAGAGAGAGCATTAAAAAATTTCTATGAAAGAGTAATGATTCGATATTTGTATTCATTCGACCTCGTTTGACCTCTCCTTACCTTAGCTAACGGCATGAGGTCACGCAGATGTGTAATGTATTTACTTTATTCAGGCAAGTTTTGGAAGTGCGTTCTTGCTTTCGAAAGCATATATATATATATATATATATATATATATATATATATATATATATATATATATATACAGGGTGGGCCGTAAGTTTCCATACATAGGAAAAATAAACATTTTTTTATGGACAACCATTTTTATTTATATAATATGCTCTACATGGTTGCCATTGTTTTGAAAACACATTTCAATACGTGTTCCCCACTGTTGATGAACACGCATTAGCACAGTTGACGTTATGCTTGTAATGGCGTTGGTGATACGTTCCTTTAGATGATTTATGTCTCGTATCTTTTCCTGATACACCATGGCCTTCAAGTGCCCCCAAAGATAGAAATCAGGGGGGTGAGATCTGGGGATCTGGGAGGCCACTCCACAGGACCACGCCGACCAATCCAAGCATCCGGAAACTACTGCTGATCCAAATACCGACGCACGTGAAGACCATAATGAGGTGGAGCTCCATCTTGCTGGAAGTAAACTGGGAAGTTACCTTCCTCGTTTAGCAGGGATGGGAAAATCTCTTCTTGCAACATGTTAAGATACCTTTCGGCATTAAGATTTCCACTGACAAAAATTGGTCCAATAATTCTGTCACCCCATATCCCGGCCCACACCATCACTTTACCGGCACCTTGCATCTTCGTCGGACTCAGCCAGTTAGGGTTAGCATTACCAATAACGTATGTTTTGCCGATTAACCTCTCCATTGACGTAAAAATTTGCTTCATCAGTAACATAAAAACAAACGTTTAATTTTTCCTATGTATGGAAACTTACGGCCCACCCTGTATATATATATATATATATATATTTTTTTTTTTTTTTGTAATGGAATTTTGGAAAAAATGAAAAACCCAAACCCAAAATTCCTGACAACTATTCCAAAAATTTTTGAAAAATAAGACTTAAAAAAATCAGCCTCTTCACCCAATCTCGGGACCCAATTTTTCTCCTGCTCCCCCATACCTCACAACCTCACCAAAAACAAAACAAAAAACCCGAAAAAGAAAACAATAACCCTAGGTTTCTCCAAAATCAAAGCGCGACCCCAACACTCTTGGTTTAAAAAAAAAAAAAAAAAACATATATATATATATATATATATATATATATAGGTTAGGAGTTTCCTCATACTTTTTTTTTAAAGGAAAGAAGTTCTATAATATATCGTGTGGTGAATAAGTATATATTTGGTGAATACATTTGCATAAATATTTATGGGTTAAAATAATTCTGATGAAAATCTATTAAACTCGACATGCATAATGTTATATCTGAATAAAATTTAGATAAAGAAAAATATCGACTAATATATATATATATATATGAGAGAGAGAGAATATGTACGTACACGTAGATGTAAATAGGTAGGCTGACTTATTAATATCGTTCGTATATAGAAAAAAAAAATTACCTTTCATTACAACCATAAAAATATAATAATAACCATTTAACAACTAATCATAACCGATTTGGTTAAGTAGTAACGAAAGCTTAAATGGTTATAAATAATGCTATTTTTGTATGGTTGTCAGGTTAGACCACGAATATGGGTTGACAAATAATTATTATAAATACTATATTCCGTTCTTGTATAAACGAGATTTTTTCCTCGTATATTAACTTCTTGAAACAAAAAGTAAAAAAAAAAAAGAAAGTTATACACAGTTTCGGGAAAAAAATTAGCCGAGAAACCTAAAAATTCCGAACAACAAAAACAAAAAAAAAAAATATTTACTAATTGGTAATAATTTATTCTGTAAAATTTCATTACAGTTAACGTAGATAATAAAATATTCAAATAAGAACAAAATAGCCAATTAGTAACTTTTGGTTTTTTTTAAGACGTGTTTCTAGCCGAATTTTTTCCCCCCAACTGTACATAATGTACATAATGACAGTCACGACATGATGTACGTAATATACAATGTACGCATTGTACATAAATAAAAAAAATAAATAAAATTAATTAAAATAATAAATAAATGGACGTTTCACTGAACGGGAGGAATTGAGACAAGCGGATGAAACCCTCCGGAACTGCGCCTGAGCCGCCCATTTGGGCGTGTGGGCGGAAGAGCAGATGAAGCTCCGGTGACTCCATCGAAAGAATCAATGGGCGGAAATCGGAAAGCGAGACGCGACGATAATTTCCGGCCGGAAGCGAATGTCGGAGCTGTGAAGGAAACTTCTCAGTGATTCTCTTAATGGCGAATTACTCCACGCATGCGCAATTAAGGATCGAAGAGGCCCCCTCGTGGCGGAGATCGACAACTGGTCTTTAATTAAAGAACAGTATTCCATAAATGTTAACTATTAATTAATTTTTTATCTCAGTTACATCCGATAATATATATATATATAATGAATTAGTCCCCTTTAAAAAGAATTATGACTTCCTCCATCCCAAACAATTATAGTTCCTCCAACCGAACAATACAAATACGCGGTTACTGTGATATTGTGACCCGCCCACAAACGCGTTAAATTTTATTTGCGGAGAATTTTTATACCGAAATTTCGGGGCTAAAAACTGTTTGTTTACGGATAAAATTGCATTCCTTCGCGGGATTACGCGCTCGCCTTCAGAGATTATACAATTTTTCTTAAATATTTCCCAGCCAGGAAGAATTGAGTAAAGAATTTGGGGAGTAAGAAAGAGAGATTAAGTAAATACAGAGGAAAGAACCAGCAGTCATGTTCAAAAATGGAGGTTGAAATAAGACGCGGAGAGGCACAGTCTTATACATAAAAGGAGGAGAGCTAGTTGCGGAAGTTACGGGCTAACACAGACCCTATAACATTCATTTCAGGCTAGACCAGAAAAGCAGCGGCTACGACAGAGAGTAATTGCAAATAAAGAGAACTGAATTCTCTCTCTCAAAGGGGAAGAAGAACAAACACTTAAAGAAAGAATTCCAAATTCTCAAACCGTTCGGAAAAGAATTCTGATGTAATTTAACAAATAATGACCTTTTTAAAAGTATTAAACATGGAAATACGATAAGAAACATTTGGAAAAGGAAATGAAATAAATGCGTGATAACCAAAATAACGAAAAAGAAGGAAGATAAAAGAAAAAACAATTGGCAAAAGGTTTCCTTCCAAAAAGACCGACATTGCGTTCTTTCTTCCTTCTAAAATGAACCGTGAAGAAGCGAACAAGAGATTAGGCCTAGACCGAAGAAAGGCGGTTTCCTCGCATCTCAGGCGGTATTATTAGGCCGTTACTAAACTCACACATCGTCGTCATCGTCATTATTATTATCATCATCATCATCATTATCATTATAGTCAAACCACCATGAACATCATTCCCATTATCATCATCATTACATTTATCATCATTTTAATATTACTAATATTGCTACAACCAATAATAAAATGTATCTTTCATACGTAATCTTGGTTTTTTTTTGCTACAACTATAACCTTCCATAATTTATCTGAAAATAACCTCGTAAACTGTCGTTCAACGAAAGAGAAACGAACGATCTCTCTCTCTCTCTCTCCTCTCTCTCTCTCTCTCAAGCCCCTTATTTATTTGCATGCCGTGGCCTCGTCTGCATGCCTAAAACCGTCGCGATAACGACAGCCACGGCAGGACTAGATAAGATGTCTCTATTTAGTTTTCTGGTTAGAAAGACGGTCCGTACCTTGTTGTTATTTGCTCGACGCATTCCGACATAATTCGAGCTCGGTCGGAGTCATGCCCAAAAATGCCCGGATTTTATGGGTAAAAAAAATAATAAAAAGGAATTTCCAAAAAAAAAAAAAAAAAAAAGAAATTATTCGTACAAACATTTTTTGTTTGTTTTAAATAATAAATTTATTAAAAAAAAAAAAAAGAATTTCTTGAGTTTAGATTTGCCATTAAAAAATGTATGTACAAATTTGGATTATTTCTTCGAAAGCATTGAACTCTCTCTCTCTCTCTCTCTCTCTCTCTCTCTCTCTCTCTCTCTCTCTCTCTCCTATTATACAGGGTGGGGCACGGGAATCAAGTGTTTTTTGAATAGCTAGTAATCGGCCATTAGGAATGGGAGGGGCGTGCGGTAGGTAGCATTCCATTCCTGGGTTCATAGCATTTAACTTTAACTAACACTCACCTTTATCTTTCAGGTGCCATCATGGAGCAGTGGACGTTAGAACACCGCATGTTCGCGTATGATCATTTTGTTAGGAGTGGCGAGTCAGTGACAGCAGTTCAGCGTGCGTTTCGCCGCAGATTCAACATTCATCGAAATGACTCTGTTCCCGCTCGTGACACAATCTTACGTTGGGTTAACAATCTTCGAACAGGAGGCTCAATAATGAAAACAAAACCGAAGGGGCCGCAACGCACTGTGCGTACTCCAGAGAACGTTGAAAGGGTCAGACAAGCGATGTTGCAAAGCCCAGGCCGCTCTGCTCGGAGACATTCAGCTGCACTCGGAATCAGCAATCGTACTGTTAGACGGATTTTGCATGAAGAATTACATTTTCACCCATACAAGTTAGCGATGGTGCAGGAATTGAATGTAAACGATTGCCCCCAACAACTGAATTTTGCACAGGAAATGCTTGCACTTTATGAGCAGAATGAAAACATGATGGTGGTAATGAGTGATGAAGCCCATTTCCACCTTAATGGGGCCGTCAACAATCAAAACTGTCGGTATTGGGCTGCTGAAAATCCGCGACAACTCCATGAAAAACCGCTGCATAGCCCTAAGGTTACAGTTTGGTGCGCGGTGGGAAAGTTTGGCGTCATCGGTCCCTATTTCTTCGAACAAAATGGGGTTACCGTTACCATAACACATCTGGGCGTTACATTGAGATGGTGAACACCTTTTTCATCCCTGAGTTACGAAGAAGGCGTATTGCTCGTCGACATTTGTGGTTTCAGCAAGATGGGGCCACGCCACACACCGCCAGAGCGTCAATGGCTGTTCTTCGCCCCCTGTTTCCCAACCATCTCATTTCGAGATTTGGTGACATTGCATGGCCCCCTCGGTCCCCTGACTTGTCCACATGTGACTTCTTTCTATGGGGGTACCTCAAGTCACGTGTCTACGAGGACAAGCCCCGTACATTAGATGCATTGAAGGAAGCGATCCGTCAACAAATCATTCAAATCAACAGAGACCTGCTGGGAAGAGTGGAGGCCAATTTTCGTAAACGCCTTCAACAATGCGTCGACGGCCAAGGACATCATATGCCAGATATAATTTTCGGTACATGATTATTATGACATGAAATGCTATGTTCTTACGAATGTTGTTCTACCAATATATTTTCTTTACAAAAATAAATATCATTTTCCTGATTATTCCAAAAACACTTGGTTCCCGTGCCCCACCCTGTACATATGTATAGGGTGTCCCATAAGTCCGGTTTCATGTGAAAATTTTATTTAAATTAAATTTACGAAAATAATACATAGAACAAAAAAAATGTTCAAACTGAGATCTTGTTTCCGGATCTTACGTTTGTTGCGGGTAGAATAACACGCAATGGCTAATATGGGAGTGAGTTACAAGCGTGAGGAAAACGCCTTCACTGAGGAGTGTAACTCAATTCCATATTAGCCATTGCGTGTTATTCTACCCGCAATAAGGAGTAGGTCCCAAAATGAGACATAAATTTGAACATTTGTTTTCGTTCTAATGTATTAATTTTGTAAATGTAATTTAAATAAAATTTCCTACGAGACCAGACTTATGGGACACCCTGTATATATATATATATATACATACACGTATGTGTATCATCTTACGTGTGTGATCACTGGACAGAGGTCCAATTACGTCGGTTTTTATAACGCGACGCGATCATGAATATTTCATGGCAAATTTTCCATATTTGAGTTTCACCGCTATTATTTAAGTGGCTTTTGCACCCACTTAATATCTCTATTTACAAATTGAGTCATTTTTTTTTCTTGTTAGTTAATTTAGTTTTGTTTTTGTTTTGCTTTCTCTCTCTCTCTCGACGTGAGGAATTTAAAGTTAAAATGGTGTTAAAAAGAAAAGATTTTTTAATACATATTTCTGAAAATTTTTTGGTCAGGTTTATTTATTTAATTATTTCAATAGAAAACAATATATATATATATATATATATATATATATATATATATATATATATACAGGGTGGCCGTAAGTTTCCATAAATAGGAAAAATTAAACGTTTGTTTTTATGTTTCAGATACCCTAAGAATATGCGTTTGACGTAAGATCTTGTTTACTGATGAAGCAAATTTTTACGTCAATGGAGAGGTTAATCGGCAAAACATACGTTATTGGAGTAATGCTAACCCTAACTGGCTGAGTCCGACGAAGATGCAAGGTGCCGGTAAAGTGATGGTGTGGGCCGGGATATGGGGTGACAGAATTATTGGACCAATTTTTTTTGTCAGTGGAAATCTTAATGCCGAAAGGTATCTTAACATGTTGCAAGAAGAGATTTTCCCATCCCTGCTAAACGAGGAAGGTAACTTCCCAGTTTACTTCCAGCAAGATGGAGCTCCACCTCATTATGGTCTTCACGTGCGTCGGTATTTGGATCAGCAGCAGTTTCCGGATGCTTGAATTGGTCGGCGTGGTCCTGTGGAGTGGCCTCCCAGATCCCCAGATCTCACCCCCTTGATTTCTATCTTTGGGGGCACTTGAAGGCCATGGTGTATCAGGAAAAGATACGAGACATAAATCATCTAAAGGAACGTATCACCAACGCCATTACGAGCATAACGTCAACTGTGCTAATGCGTGTTCATCAACAGTGGGAACACGTATTGAAATGTGTTTTCAAAACAATGGCAACCATGTAGAGCATATTATATAAATAAAAATGGTTGTCCATAAAAAAATGTTTATTTTTCCTATGTATGGAAACTTACGGCCCACCCTGTATATATATATATATATATATATATATATATATATATACACTAACCTCTTAAGTTTGTCTATTTATATGTATTTCTCTCTCTATCTAAATTTATTTTTGTTTGTCTATTTGCCTCTCTCTCTCTCGTACATAATTCATGTTAAGTTATGGAGAAACCTTTATGTTAAATCTGTTTTGGTCGTCTCATATATTCAGTGTTAACACAACTTTCTTAACACAACCAAAAACTCCACCTCGTGTTGTCTCCACTTTCGTTACAAGTGTCTCACTGCATGAACACCTGTTCATTCATCCACACACCTTTACTTATTCACCTCTCCTCTCACTTATACACGCGCGAGTTCAGTGAACGCTTTATATATATATATATACAGAGTACTATAGCGGGTTTAGTACCTTATATAGATGTGTTTTGATAGGTATGTTTTTACCGTTAATTAGTGTACACCGAAATGAGTGAATAAAAGAATTTTGATTGTGGACGGTAATCATCCATAAATTACATACTAAACACTGTGTTTAAATTCTGCCCCAGAAAGAGTCTGAATTCTAAAACTTAAAGAACAGGTTCAAGATTCTCTCTCTCTCTCTTTATCTATCTATCTATCTATCTATCTATCTATCCATATGAGCTAGCTGTAACTTAATGTTACCCTAATTATGGTGTCATTTAACTCGTGTACTCTCTGTTACCTCTCATTACTCTCTCTGGAAGCGGAATTTTGCTTAGTGATTACTGACGCTTGATAATATGGACAAAGATTTTAATAAAGACATATATATATATATATATATATATATATATATATATATATATATATATATATATATACTTCTTACTCTTTAATATTCCTTATACGAAAGCGACACCAAAAATTTAGTTGAAATCAATGTTGCAATTTTCCATCTGTGTTCTTTCTGAGGTCAACTTCTAAAAAATGGGTAAAAAAAAACGTGTCCTGCAATTTGTACTAATGCTGTAGTACTGTTGTTATTCTGTTAGCACAATGTACTCTATATTTTATACATCGATGCATTCATAGTTTAAGTGGAAGTGTGAAAAGGTAAACATCTTTTCACATACAGCACCATATATATGTGTGTGTATATATATATATATATATTGATGGCTTCGAGCAGAAGTTCATGGTCGACCTGTACGTATATATATATATATATATATATATATATATATATATATAATAATAATAATTAATAATTACTAAAAGAATATATGAAAAGCTATTAATTATTTTTTACTACATAGCCTCTGAGCATGGATTTTACTGTATTTGAACCATGCATCATATCAGTATTTTTTGATACTTTGATGCAGAGTTACCCTACGCATGGTTTACTATATTGTACGTGGTGGAATAGTAAACCAACGTATTGAACCAGTCAACCAATGATCAATTCAACCAAGAGTTTACTCCATTATTATTCTTTTTCTGTTAACCAACTTAAATGGATTACAGTTCTATTATACAGGGTGTTCGGAAAGTCACTGCGCACTTATATTTATTTAATAGCATACAATAGTATAACATTGCATATATGATAAGAGGTTATGGATGGGACCATCAGAACTTATAAAAGGTGTTGAAAGTGATGTCCTTTAACAGCAATACAGGCCTGGACCCGTCTTATTTTATTCTGAAACACCTTTGTCAGTTCTTCTTTTGAAATGGACCTTATTATGTACGCAGTTATTGCAGTTTTCAGGTCATCAAGCGTGAGTGGACGATCTCGATTATATAAGTGCACAGTGACTTTCCGAACACCCTGTATAACGGTTGAATAAACCGTGGTTGTCAACGTATATGGTTGCCGCAAACTCGTAAATTTTTTTTGCGTGTGATCGGTACTCGCATTACACTTCGCATCACCCGCAAATTTATTTAACTTTAACCAATGTAAAATCTTGTTTCGTGGGAATAACTTCATGAGGCAATTTTGAAGTTTAATTTGGGTATGACGGAACGGACTTACTTAGGGGGTGGGGGGTACGAAGTGCTGAGAGAGTATGAGCGCTGATTTTTACCACAGCAATGGTACAATTATGTACATGGACAATATAACTTTTTCCATTAAATTTTTGAAATTTTGACGAGGAATACGTAACGAGCATTCATCGACATGACTTACTTATTTTACAGGGTGATCCCAAAATCGTATAATACTGTATATAATAACTTATTTCTGGGAACACCTTTTTTGGATCGCCCTATGTAACGTTGGAATGCCTCCGAAAATACACAGTATGCCATACCCTTACTGTTATATACCCTATATGCCCATGAATCAGATTTAATTTGAGACAAAACAATTCCATATACCATTTAATTGCTGCTCAAAAGAATCCTAAAAGACTATTACCTACTTAACGCTATCATAATATTGTACTTCAATCTAGTTTAATTATCCAATATGCGAAACCACAATCTCTCTCTCTCTCTCGATATATATATATATATATATATATATATATATATATATATATAGGGTGTCCTATATTTTAAATTAAATTTACAAAAGTTGCTAATATGGAAGTGTTTCACTCGTCAGCGGAGACCTTTTCCTCAGGAGTGTAACTCGCTTCCATATTAGCCACTGCGTGTTATTCTACCCGCAACAAAAAAAAAAGGGTCCAAAACAAGACGTCAATTTGAATATTTGTTTTAATTTTAATGTATTATTTTTGTAAATTTAATTTAAAATATATTTTCATACGAGACCGGACTTATGGGACACCCTGTATATGTATATAAACGAAAGCCTCTGACTGCGCGAGATATGATTTATAGTCTTATAAATTCCATTCATTAAACTTAAGACAGACTACTATGTACTTTTATTACGTACTTCACATCGCGTGTAGAACGGCGCAGTGCAATACACTACTTTCGAAGAATGTGAACCTGTCCGAACATGTTGTACACATGGTTGGACACGAAACACTTTCATTTGTCTCATTAATCTTTAAGATTACTCGGCTGAGAAGGCCATGAATTAAATTAGGAACGAGCAAATACACTCGAACGCATTTTAGTAATGAGCGAACATTATATAGCCATTTCGGGGTATTTTAGAATCATTGGGGGTATTTATTTGTTTAAATGGTGGTGCACTTTGGATATTTAATCATTAAATGGTGGTGTATTTCGGGATATTTATTTACTATTTAACTGGTATCGTAATTTGGTGTATTACTGATTTTTAGGGTCTTAATTATTTCAGCTAGAGGTGTATTTTTCGGAGTATTTAATCATTATATAATGATTTTAGGTTCTTTTGAGTTCTTAATTTAAGTGGGGTATCTTGGGGTATTTATTTATTTCTTTAAGTAGTGTTGTACGAGTATTTTGACATTTATTGAAATGGTATTCTATTTTATGGTATTAATTTTATTTAAATTATGGTGTATTCAGGAGTAGTTCATCATTATAATTTACGTTGCGTGTTAGGGTATACCTCTAAATACATCACCATACCCGGTGATGTATTTAGAGGTATTTATTTACTCAACTGAAATTGTAGTTTGGGTATTCATTTATTTAAATGGTGTTGTTGTATTTTGGCATGTTTATTTAACGGCATCTCTAATACCGTATTACAGGTCGTCAAATTCCACTATAGAGATACGTGTCAGATGAAGTCATTCACAAACTTTATGTAATGTATATTATATACATTACATAAAGTTTGTGAATGACTTCATCTGACACGTATCTCTATAGTGGAATTTGACGACCTGTAATACGGTATTAGAGATGCCGTTAAATAAACATGCCAAAATACAACAACACCATTTAAATAAATGAATACCCAAACTATAATTTCAGTTGAGTAAATAAATACCTCTAAACTATAGTGGATTTAATTACCCCAGAAGAGTTCCTTGTTCCATGCACGGTCTGTGTGTATCATAAAAAACTCAGGGAACCATTCTGAGTTCATTCCCATCATGAAACGGACATGTTATGTGCCTTGAAAAGTGGACGCTCAATTCTGCCAGTTGAGGTTTAAGTTTTGGTTTTGGCTAAAAATATAATAGTTACCCCTTTTTCTTTGATTTATTCAATCCGACGTGAATGCAACGAGTCTTTTACTTATATTGAGGTTCTAAATGTAGTGGGGCTAGGCTGCTTTAAACCCTAGATCCATGTCCCAAAGCTGGATCCTGTCTGTTTCGCAGATAGCTGGTGAGGGAAGCTATATTTATGGGACCTCTTTGCGAGAGACCCGTTGCCCACGTCGGGATTGCATCATGAAAAGAAAAACTATGGTATTTGTCATTTATCATTACTTATTCGGACTATAGTGGATTTAATTATCCCAGAAGAGTTCCTTGTTCCACGCACGGTTTGTGTCATATATATATATATATATATATATATATATATATATATATATATATATATATATATATATATATGACAAGATAATATATAGGACGAAAAATTTTGGTATACATTTTAAAGTACAGTATAATTAGTGATGTAGCGGATGTCATTTTTTTCACATCCGCGGATGAGGATGTTTGATTTCAACATCCGCGGATGCGGATGCGGATGTCTACATTTTCGTTATTTTTTAGGATATATTCGAGATTTGTTGTGTTTAACGTATATAATAAGTTATTATATAGAGAGAGCTGTAGCTATAATGTAGTATAATTGATTAATTGTACAATAATTGCTGTACTTTTCCCTGAACATATAAAATAATAGCAAGCATCTAACTAATATAGAAATCAATTAGTGAATTCGTCTGCAAATAAATTCGTTATATTTTGTGAGTTTCAGCCACAATTAGAAACCATAATTGTGTTACCCGACCTCTTTCCCCAACCTCCACCCTTATAGAAAGAGATCTTTAATTAGCTTGATAACTATTTATATTAAGTTTAAAGTTTTATTAGGCATATTTATAAATGAGTAATTAAATAAAGTAAACTAAGATGTTCATCGTTTAATATTCAAACTTAATTATAGGAAGGTTATGCTTAAGGAACATTAATTTTTCTGCCTTTTCTGCTGCCAGTCTGTTTCTCTTTTCATCATATATTAATCCAGCACTGCTAAATAATCTCTCGCTTGGTACGCTTGTTGGAGGACGTGCTAAATGTTTCCTTGCAAGTTTACTCAATTATGGATAGATATTCTGCGTATTTTTCCACCAACTAATAGGATTGTCACATGCAGCCAGGCGTTTTTCTTGGTGATAGCTCTCGATCATTTTTACTACATCTTTTGACATCGCGTAGGTCTCGTCATCGCTGCTTGACTCAAGAAACTGAGAGAGAGATTCTGTGATAGATTTGCTTGTTGAAGGTGTTGGTTCTGTCACTGAAACTTTTATTCTTTTGGTGGGTGGCGAAGCGACAGATTCAAGAGATTGAAGCTCTTCAACTGCTTTGCCAAGTGATGATTTAACTCGTTCTAATGTACTAGGTGAAAATAACTTAGCTTTGTAACGTGGATCTAAGTAGGTTGCAAGAGAGTAACTTCATACAAGAACAGCCTCTCGTCTTGTCGCTTGCATCACTTTTGCGCACAATGAACTAGTTCTATTAATATAGTAGAATTTGATAATTTCCGCTTATTAATGACGTTTTATCTCAACGGTCCACATCCGCACGACATCCGCAGTCCAAAGTGCAGATGCGAGAAAATGTGCGGATGTTCCGCGGATGCGGATGCGGATGTGACCTACATCACTAGATATATATATATATATATACAGAGCCGGCCCTAACAAGTGCGGGGCCCTAGGCATTTTGATAATGCGGGGCCCCACTCCAGAAAAGATTTTAGTTCATAGTAAAAAGGCAAAAAAATAATCTGAAGTGCTATACATTTATTGTAGACATCTGTCTAATAATATTAAGAATAACAAAAAAATGCTTTCATTAAGAATACTAAAAAAATACCATACTTTATAAATTTATAATATATTTTAAAGACTAATTTTTCTAACCTTCCTTTCTGAAAATTCCATTAAAAGGGGTTCAAAATTTAAACCCCTTGCTTCTTCATGTTCAATTGACAATATTCCAAGGTTATTTAGCCTATCTTGGCCCATATTAGACCTTAAGCAGTTTTTAATTAATTTTAATTTTGAGAAGCTTCTTTCTCCTGATGCTACCGTCACAGGAATTGTTAAAAATATTCTTAGAGCAATGGTTTTATATTTCATTAAAACTGTCCTTAATTTTCCCCTTTCCTATGACAGCCGGCGTGAGTCGGGGAATCTGGTGGAAGCGAAATATATAAAAATTTATTTGCCCAGCCCCGCTGGCAGCGCGGGGCCCTCTTAGGCGCGGGGCCCTAGGCGGCTGCCTAGCTCGCCTTGCCCTAAGGCCGGCCCTGTATATATATATATATATATATATATTATGCGCCTCGGTGGTGTAGTGGTTAGCGTCGCTGACTACGAATTCATCGGCCCCGGGTTCGAGACCCGACGGCAGCCGGCGCGCAGCAAAACCCAGCTGTTCATCCTTCCACACAATAAAGAAAATGGTTGGTAGATAAATGGGTACCCTAGGTGGCCTAGTGGTTAAGATGCTGGGCTGCTGATGGGGCGTGGTTCGGATTCCACGTTAAACTGTAAGTCTAAGGTGGAGTGAAAATCTTGACCTTCGTCAGAATGAACAATTCAGGCGGAAGCTAACCAAAGATTATATATATATATATATATATACACACACACACATATATATATATATATATATATGATGAATAAAACCACGAAGGAAAGGAAACACAAAATGGTGCTCAAGCGCTTTCGTCTAATGAGATCCTCAGGAACACTGAAGTACATAAAAGAGTTACAGCCTATATATCGGTTACAGAAAGAAAAAATAAAGAAAAATAAATTATATATATATGTATATATATAATATATATATATATATAACTTATATGCAATAAACGGAGAAGTAAAAATAAAAATTAAAAATTAAAGGATTATCAGAGAGGCATACAGATTTGTAAGGAAAAAATATCGATTTTTAGCACAAGATCAGATGAATTACAAAAATACAAATTTATACTGGAAATCTGCCCGGGTTTTAACACTGCCTTTTTTGGTTAAGTTTCGATGTATATAAAAATAAAATGAAAATTAAAGGCAGAGTGTTAAAACCCGGGCAGATTTCCAGTATAAATTTGTATTTTTGTAATTCATTTGATCTTGTGCTAAAAATCGATATTTTTTCCTTACAAATCTGTATGCCTCTCTGATAATCCTTTAATTTTTAATTTTTATTTTTACTTCTCCGTTTATTGCATATATATATATAAGACCACCGGACAAAAAATTAGTCACCCCTCTCAGAATGTACCTAATAACGTGTGACGGCGCCTCTGGCCTTGATAACCGCACGAATCCGGCGAGGCAGAGACTCTACGAGGTTGTGCATGTACTGAACATCGATTTGCTGCCACTCGTTCATCAGCCGGTCCCGAAGTTCCGCCAGAGTCCGTGGGTGTCTATTCCTGTTCACATTCTGTTCCAAATAATCCCACAGATTTTCAATAGGATTTAAATCAGGGGATTTGGCGGGCCATTCGAGGTGAGACAGTGTTGCAGAATGTTCGTCGTGCCACTCAGACACACTTCTCGCCCTGTGCACACGGCAATTGTCGTCTTGGAAGACAGGAGTGGCAATGTGATGCTGCTCCTGGAGATGTAGGGCAAAGGGTACCAATTCATCATTTAGTATGCGGAGGTACGCCTGCTGGTTCAAATTCATCGTCACTGGAACGAGAGGGCCCATTTCGTGGTACGAAAAACATCCCCAGAACATCACGGAACCACCTCCAGCCTGAACAACACCTTCGACGCATTCAGGATTAAAGGCTTCATTGGACCTGCGATGTACTCGTCGCCTCCCATCGTTGGAGAACAAACAAAAACGGGACTCATCGGACCAAATTACACGTTTCCAATCTGCCGCAGTCCAGTTTTTGTGCCTCTGAGCCCATTTATAACGTGCCAATTTGTGACCTGCTGTTAACAGCGGCCTCTTCCGTGGTACCCTGCTCCAGATGTCCATCGCATGCAGTTCTCGTCGCAATGTCCGTTCGGAAATTGGTCGCTGGAGAACCTCATTGGTTTCTTGGAGCAATTGTTCTCTGGTTTGAAAACGATTTGCAGTTACTAGACGAGAAACATGGCGGCGGTCCTATTGTCGAGAATTGTTTTCCGGCCACAGTTACGCCGTCGATTTTCAGTTGATTGCGAACTACACCACTCTTTGTAAACTCGCTGGACAGTACGCGTTGACACACCAACAAATTGGGCTACTTCAGACATTTTGTGTCCGTGGGCTCTGCCAAACACGATGGCTCCTTTTTGCCACTGAGTAACGTCTGCCTCACGACCCATTTTGCAGACTATATCCAACACACACTTTGTTCTTCACCACCTCACGAAACAGATCTGATCCTGTGTGCTACGTCACCGCTACTTGTCACTTACCAATGCTACATCAGCGCCCTCTGTGTAACCTTGACCTTCCTACTATCGGTGCTATTAGGGGTGACTAATTTTTTGTCCGGTGTGCTTATATATATATATATTTCTTTTTTTTCTTTTTTTTCTTTCTGCAACCTATACATATATAGGCTGTAACCCTTTTATGTACTTCAGTGTTCCTGAGGATGTCATTAGACGAAAGCGCTTGAGCACCATTTTGCGTTTCCTTTCCTTCGTGGTTTTATTGATCATAAATATTTTTCACGTGTTACTTTCGTGAAATAATTTTCATATATATATATATATATATATATATATATGTGTGTAAAATGAACAACGAATAATCCATATTCATTTTTACATAAGAAACCAAAATTGCCTAAGCGAGTTTTGGATAAAAATTTTATTTGTAGCTTCCTATTTTTGTTTGTGTCACAACCCTATGATCTACCATTTCTGTGGTTTAGTCGTATCTATTTTCCATTTTTCATTGTTATAGAATTTATTATAATTAATTATGATTGTCTTCCATCTCACCCTCGACCCTAGATTATGTGCATACACATTGATACCCACTCTTTGTCTCTAATTCGTTCATGTAAATCTTCCTAATAATGATTTGTACTATACGTACAAATTCAATAACTATGACGTCACATTTTCCCGTCATTAATTTCCCTTCATTATATCTCTAGTATGCAATGTATGAAAATTCTTTATCATCATAATAAAAACTACACTCTATAGAAGTCATTATTTATATGTTATGTAGTATAAATATAACTATTATTCGACCATATCCCCGCCCCCATACGTCCATATTTTATCTTGATCATTATCCTATATAAATTTTATTAAATATTCATTTTTACTCGTGTCAATCTATGAAATGCAAAACTTCATGCCTTCGTTCGAAAACGCAAAAATACGTTCTCGTATTTTTTTTCATTATTATTTTTTATTATATCACCTCCCGCATTGAACTCGAAAATGCTTAGTAAGATCAAATTCCGCTAACTGGCAGAATCGAACGCTTCAAAGATAAAAAAAAGTCTCCTTTCGCTCGATTCGAATTTATAACTTTATCATGCGTTATGTTATATCATGTGTGTCATGTCTCATGTACTTGTGTTGTACTAATAACCAAATATAATAACCATCTAGTATAACCATATAGTATAACCATATAGTATAACCATATATAAATATATAAAAACACTAAGAATGGTAAACGACGTAATGTACTTTAATGAAACTGTAATTAATAATAACTTGTAATGTACTTCAATGAAACTGTAATTGAATGTAATGAATTAATATATAATGTAAGAATGTACTTTAATAGAAGTGTAATTAAACAATAATAAGTGAATATGAATTAATTGGTAATTGTAATCGTAATTGTAATGAACCAAAATTAATACGTACTCAGTCATGTACTCAATTTGTACTTAGTACTACTATGAAATTATATCGTCTTCATAAATGTAGACTCGGCGAAAAATACAAATTAGTTTATTTTTTTTTTTATTATTTTTATTTGGAATTTTTCAAACATCTGATCATGTTTTAAAAGGGGGGAACTTAACCTTCAACTGTCTTCCCCCAAAATTTAGGTTTATATTATGCATGTATTTGTAAAAATTAAGTCACTTCATTGCGGTACTTCATTACGGCACTTCATTACGAGCCTCCCTTGTTAGCAGCCTTGCTGCGAGGAGGGGGCAGAGGCCCCTTGCCTCCTTAATTTTTAGATTCCGGCCTGAGCCATGGTCGAAAGAGGTCGAACCTCTACCCCTGTAAATTCAGAGAACTAACTGTAAATTTTTAAGAAGTAAATTAGAGTAAGAGAAACTTTTTATTTTTCCCCTTGAGTTGGGCTATCTTCAGAAGAACTTAGTCAGTTAAATCGATAAGTTTAGTACCAAGAGAAAGTATCAGAGTATTATAGCAAGAGAAGAATTAATAATCGTCGACCCATAAAGCGAGAGAAAGAGACAACCCAAGCACCATAGAAGATATTGGCATAACAGTCTGGCGAGTCTGTAGCCAAGAGTTTAACAAGAGGCGACCGAAAAGAATTAGAATGTTATAGAAGAAATATCCGTTGCTGCCTCCTAACTAGAACCCCCGTCGATTCCGAACGACCCAAGGGACATATAAGAAGGAGGATAACAAGAGTGGCGACCCTGCACCAGGATAAAAAGAATATTTTAAGAAGAAGAATATTTTAAGAAGAATAATATTTTAAGAAGAAGAATATTTTAAGAAGAATAATATTTTAAGAAGAAGAATATTTTAAGAAGAAGAAGATTTTAAGAAGAAGAAGAAGATTTTAAGAAGAAGAAGATTTTAACAAGTGGCCACTCTTTGGCCAAGATAGAAATTACCCTGCATCAGGATAAAACCAGTTGACCGGCGTGTCACGACTTCTTGTTCGTAACATCCACCCTTGAACCGGTGTGTCACGACTCCAAGTTCTCCACTCCTAGTTTTCATCCAAGAAGAAGTAGCCAGCAAGACGTCTTCAGGACACGTCTCTGAGGATTTCGCCCGTAGAAATGTTAAGTACAGTTTGTTTTTTTTAAGAAATTTATAAACACTTGAAAAGTCAGTATTATTTACAGTTAATAATGAGTATCAAGTCAGAATTTACACAAAACACAGTGAACATTTCAGACACCAGTGATACATTTTTTTTAGTGAAACTAATTTTCACAGAAGTTAAAAGTAACAGAGAGTTAATTTCAAGAGTTAATTTCAGAGAGTTAATTTCAGTTATTTTCACTGTTATATTCAGTATAGAATAATTTTATTTTATGTATCAAACATAATAATATCGTACCTTCGTGTACATTCGAGTGAAATGTTGTTTACATTTTATATTTTTGTTTGCAAATTTTTTTCAAATTATTGAATTGAATTGACTTGCAAATTAGGAAAGAGAGTGTTTATAGAGAGTTTATAGATTTAGAGAGATACTTGAAGTAATTTTGAAGTCATTTTTTGAAGTCAGTTTTGAAGTCAGAAGGTTGCGCCAAAAGGGACAACCGCCCCAGAGATTTATAGAAATACTTGACAAGCGTTCAAGTTAGACAGTTTAAGTTTCAAGATACTTGACAAGCGTTCAAGTTAGACAGTTTAAGTTTCAAGATACTTGACAAGCGTTCAAGTTAGACAGTTTAAGTTTCAAGATACTTGACAAGCGTTCAAGTTAGACAGTTTAAGTTTCAAGATACTTGACAAGCGTTCAAGTCAGACAGTTTCAGAATACTTGATAGAGTTCAAGTTAGTTTCAAGAATACTTGATAGAGTTCAAGTTAGTTTCAAGAATACTTGATAGAGTTCAAGTTAGTTTCAAGAATACTTGATAGAGTTCAAGTTAGTTTCAAGAATACTTGATAGAGGTCAAGTTAGTTTCAAGAATACTTGATAGAGGTCAAGTTAGTTTCAAGAATACTTGATAGAGTTCAAGTTAGTTTCAAGAATACTTGATAGAGTTCAAGTTAGTTTCAAGAATACTTGATAGAGTTCAAGTTAGTTTCAAGAATACTTGATAGAGTTCAGGTTAGTTTCAAGAATACTTGATAGTTCAAGTTAGTTTCAAGAATACTTGATAGAGTTCAAATCAGAGAGTTTTATTCCAAGTCAGAGAGTTTTATTCCAAGTCAGAGAGTTTTATTCCAAGTCAGAGAGTCTTATTCCAAGTCAGAGTTTAAGTCCCAAGTTATTTCAATGCAGTCAATTGAATTCAACTTTTTCTTTGTAAGTTAAGAGAATTTAATTTAAGAAAATGTAATCTAAGAATTTAATTCAACCTTTTTTTGTGTTGTAAAAGAGAATTTAATTCAACCTGAATTGACCGGGTTGCGTCTTTAGTTAACCTTTCTTTGTTTTGTTGTAAGAAGGAAATGGACCGATTTGTCTTTTCTTTTTCATGCCATTGTTGCGTATATAAATATATAGGTAACATGACATTTTATTGTTTGTAACCAAAACAGTTTTTACAATTGTTTGTAATGACTTTGATAATCATTGTAATGTATACGTGATAATAATAGTTGTGTAATAATTAATTAATCGATCTTGTCCCAATGACTCCTTTTAAATTACTATGCTGAGGAACATACCGTCCCTCCGTTTTGTTTCAACTCTTTTAATTTTTGTTCAAAGTAGTGTGACAAGCAATCTTAAAAAAAAAAAAAGATGTAATTGTCAATTTCAGACTTATACCCCCTGCTTAGTCACTCAATTCCCCCGAATGTCGTACTCCAAACTTTGTCTTTTTAATTTATTTTATTTTAACACCCCCAACCCCAGTTGAACCGTGTCAACCAGAGAAATGGTTCAACCATGGTTAATTCCTCTTTGGTACGATGGAACATAACCTCAATTTAGGTTAAGTGTTTTTTATATTACAGTATATGTTTAGTTCATTATAGTTTATAATTGATCTCTATTTTTAATTTGTATTTTTAATTTTCTTTTGTTCAATTAATCGTGAGTAACTGTCCTTAAATTGTTATTGTACCATTTGTAAGGTATCAAACGAAAATTATAGTCAAATTGACATACTACTACAGTATATGGCTATGAATTTTAGTAGTCGAATTTAATTGTGTGTCGAAATTCAATTTTAAAACCGTGAGATTTACTTTCATTAATTGTAAGTTCCTCTAAGTTCGTTTTTTTTAATTACCTTATACGTGTAACTGATTAATTATGTAAAATCTATAATCCTAATTGAATTTTATTACTTTTGACACATATTCCCTCCAGTCACTTTTGCATTAAAACTCGTATGCAAACATCATCATTATAATACATCATAATTATTGCTTACTATATATAAATTCTCGCTCATGCATTTATTCAGTTAATTTAACAATCCTCTCAGCTAATCTGTCTCTCGAAATTATAAGATACACACTTTGTACCCAATAAACATAAATACACATTTGACCACAGGTCTATACATCATCCACTACGTAATTCGATTTGTACCTACAACAGTCAATAAAAACGCATGTATGCACACTATATATACTATATATACAAACCTTATGCTAAAATCATTGGATATCACAATAAAACTATTTCATTACGTGTAAGTGCAAACTATGCTATTTAGTCTTAATCATTTTTGCTTTCTAATATATCTTGCTTATGCATTTATTCAGTTAATTTAACAATCCTCTCAGCTAATCTGTCCCTCGAAATTGTAAGATACACACTTTGCACCTAATACACCCAAATACACACTAGACCACAGGTCTATACATCATCCATTACGTAATTCTATTTTTACCTACAATAGTCAAGAAAATTAGTTATGAATTGTACTATCATGGTAACCTTGAAAATCCATGAACTTTAAAATTTATATTTTTCCCTTTTATCTACTATTCATTATGTATGTAATTTTTCCCACAGAAAAATAAAAATTTTGTAAAAAATTTAATATCATTCTTTGTCTAGCTTAATTGTTTGTCTAAATTAAAGTATTAATCTTTTAATTTTTTTATATTTTGTAAGCAAGTGTCATTTTAAAGATTTGATACTCTGCATTGTACTCAACTACCCGAACTCGTTCTGTATAAAACTTGTATTGTAAAAAAGAATGTCATCATCTAATATGAATTCGTTGGATGTTATTTTCTCAATTCTATTATATTGTATTAATTGTATTATATTATTGTATTAATACCATTTTAGAGGGGGAAACACTGTAAAAATGAACAACGAATAATCCATATTCATTTTTACATAAGAAACCAAAATTGCCTAAGCGATTTTTGGATAAAAATTTTATTTGTAGCTTCCTATTTTTGTTTGTGTCACAACCCTATGATCTACCATTTCTGTGGTTTAGTCGTATCTATTTTCCATTTTTCATTGTTATAGAATTTATTATAATTAATTATGATTGTCTTCCATCTCACCCTCGACCCTAGATTATGCATACACATTGCATGTAACAGGATTGGAACCCGCAGTTGTACTTCTTAGTCATTGATACCCACTCTTTGTCTCTAATTCGTTCATGTAAATCTTCCTAATAATGATTTGTACTATACGTACAAATTCAATAACTATGACGTCACATTTTCCCGTCATTAATTTCCCTTCATTATATCTCTAGTATGCAATGTATGAAAATTTTTTAGCATCATAATAAAAACTGTACACTCTATAGAAGTCATTATTTATATGTTATGTAGTATAATATAACTATTATTCGACCATATCCCCGCCCCATACGTCCATATTTTATCTTGATCATTATTATCCTATATAAATTTTATTAAATATTCATTTTTACTCGTGTCAATCTATGAAATGCAAAACTTCATGCCTTCGTTCGAAAACGCAAAAATACGTTCTCGTATTATTTTTTTCATTATTATTTTTTATTATATCACCTCCCGCATTGAACTCGAAAACGCTTAGTAAGATCAAATTCCGCTAACTGGCAGAATCGAACGCTTCAAAGATAAAAAAAGTCTCCTTTCGCTCGATTCGAATTTATAACTTTATCATGCGTTATGTTATATCATGTGTGTCATGTCTCATGTACTTGTGTTGTACTAATAACCAAATATAATAACCATATAGTATAACCATCTAGTATAACCATAGTATAACCATATATAAATATATAAAAACACTAAGAATGGTAAACGACGTAATGTACTTTAATGGAACTGTAATTAATAATAACTTGTAATGTACTTCAATGAAACTGTAATTGAATGTAATGAATTAATATATAATGTAAGAATGTACTTAAATAGAAGTGTAATTAAACAATAATAAGTGAATATGAATTAATTGGTAATTGTAATCGTAATTGTAATGAACCAAAATTAATACGTACTCAGTCATGTACTCAATTTGTACTTATGTACTACTATGAAATTATATCGTCTTCATAAATGTAGACGGCGCGAAAAATACAAATTAGTTTTTGTTATTTTTATTTTTTTATTATTTTTATTTGGAATTTTTCAAACATCTGATCATGTGTTTAAAAGGGGGGAACTTAACCTTCAACTGTCTTCCCCCAACATTTAGGTTATATTATACATGTATTTGTAAAAATTAAGTCACTTCATTACGGCACTTCATTACGAGCCTCCCTTGTTAGCAGCCTTGCTGCGAGGAGGGGGCAGAGGCCCCTTGCCTCCTTAATTTTTAGATTCCGGCCTGAGCCATGGTCGAAAGAGGTCGAACCTCTACCCCTGTAAATTCAGAGAACTAACTAAATTTTTAAGAAGTAAATTAGAGTAAGAGAAACTTTTTATTTTTCCCCTTGAGTTGGGCTATCTTCAGAAGAACTTAGTCAGTTAAATCGATAAGTTTAGTACCAAGAGAAAGTATCAGAGTATTATAGCAAGAGAAGAATTAATAATCGTCGACCCATAAAGCGAGAGAAAGAGACAACCCAAGCACCATAGAAGATATTGGCATAACAGTCTGGCGAGTCTGTAGCCAAGAGTTTAACAAGAGGCGACCGAAAAGAATTAGAATGTTATAGAAGAAATATCCGTTGCTGCCTCCTAACTAGAACCCCCGTCGATTCCGAACTGACTCAGGGCCATAGACGGAGGGATTAACATATACACACAATATTTGTTAATTATATATTACTAATAGAATAATTTTGTCTATAAACAATATAATCCGTGTGACTGACAGCGTTGTACTAAGGGTGATATTACGAATGCAGAGAGTAGAGGTTTATGTTTGCAACTCTTTTTTTTTTTAACGAGTTTTACACACTGCATATAAAACGAGTGACGACAGACGAGAAGTACAAGTATGCTCCTATTGAACTGTGTAAGCGCTCATAATTACCACTAATAAAATTCGGTCGTCCGATACGTACTCTCTGCACTACCCATTAAAAGATTGTATTCCAATACCATTATTATTATATATATATATATATATATATATATATATATATATATATATATTAGTTAAAAAGGACCGCCGAACGCTTGAGTGTATGATAGTTTTTGGAAAGTCTTACACAGAGAATAGACCTTTTCATACGATTTTTTTTTCCGAACCGGACTTGACTATCTCAAAATCTGAAAATGGAGTTTGTTTTCAGGTGTTTAATCGACAAAAAGTCTTACGTTTCTCTCCTATTTCAGTCCTCATATATATATATATATATATATATATATATATATATGTGTAAAGAACGACGCTTGTATAGAAGAACGTTCGTTCTCCCTTCTCATCTTGTGCGGAACGTTCTTCTACACAAGCGTCGTTCTTTACATTAATTATACTGTGTTGTTTGCAGTTAAAATGTATATATATGTACGACATGCGAAGGTGCCCCCTCAGGGCATTGGTTTCTGCTCGTATGTAGGAGAATTACGACTTCTGATTAATCGAGGCCCATGGTGTAGTGGATAGCATATCTTACCGGCAATCGGAAGATCCGGGGTTCGATTCCCGGGTGGTTACCTCATTTTTCATTTGTTCGTTCTCCCTCCTCATCTTGCGCGGAACGTTTTTCTACACAAGCGTCGTTCTTTACATTAATTATACTAT
>JAJOZX010006262.1:27500-40000 GCA_023014485.1 Bathynomus jamesi | reverse complement strand
GTTCTAAGCTCGTGCTCTTGAGTGCTCTTTGTGCTCGTTTGTACGTGCTTGTTCCTGGAGGTTTCACGTGCGCCCTCCCGGCCCTAGCACCCAAGGATGATGGGGCTCGACCCTGCAGTCCTTGTCATCCTTGGTCTTTTTCCACTTCGACTGTCCCCGCCACCCTTTCTTTTTCCTCTGTCTTTCCTCTCACTTTTTCTTTGTTTTTCCGCCGAGATATGCCCTTTTAAATAGAGGCGAATCGGTTCTTCCCGAACTTAAAAAAAAAAAAAAAAATATATCAGAATGTTTTTTTATTTAAAATTTGTTTTTCGTATTTGGAGCAAAATGATGCACGATTTCAAAATTTAATTTTGATTACTGCAAATCATATAATTGTACATAAAATTATATAATTTAGAGGAAAATTGCTTAATTTTATCGTTTTTACAGCTTAATTATGAACTATGACGGTGTTAGTAAAGACTTACTACATTAATAGCAAACTCGAAATCAGGGTAGCAAAAAATGAATCTTTTTATACGTGACTCACTTATATGTGCGTTTAAAGTATGCCTGTATGTATATGTATGTGTGTACATATTTGTTGATATATATATATATATATATATATTATATAATATATATATATATAATTAATCAATCGCTGAAGTTGGTCACGGTCTGTGAGATCAGGTGCGCGAGGCAGATGTGTGTGTAGACGAAGTTATATTAAGATGTAACTGTTGATGTCGCGTCTCTTCTTCTTTGACACCCACGCAAGAGGTGCCGGAAAGCGGATTAAGGCCAAATATGGCTCGCTGGAGAGAGATGTGGGCTATGCAGGAGGAAAGCGAAAGGCCTTGAGCCCGAGTTGTTTATGAGCTGGAAAACGATTCAAATAATGCGTAATTCACTGGCTGCTTACAAAGAGAGTCGAAGGATAGTAATTTCTCTCGAAAAGGTTTCCTTAAGATTAAATAGTCATCACAGTGCCACAGTGCCACTGGCGAGTGCAAATAGAACCCACTCTTACACTCCCTTAAGTTTACTCCATAAGGAATAATTCAAATGTAATATATATAATTATATATATATATATCAACAAGTATGTACACACACATACATATACATACAGGCACGAGAGGACGGTTACCCATCCAGATGCATCCAGAGGCAATGTCACCTAACTTCGCTGATGTAATGGGAAGCGGTGCCTCACATAAGTAATTATATTGAAACGGGTCAATATACGATGCGAGGTGTTCCAAAAAGGCTCAGGAGACACTTTTCACTCAAAGCCGAGCGAAGTCTATTTATGAGCGTCGATCACCCGACAACGTATCGTGTCATCGTCGTCCGTCTATATCCATTAATTAAGTACGTTTGAACGACGTTCTCAACATTATTTTCACTGAAACGGATTTTTGATTATATCATGGCTAAACTTCCTTCAATGAATTACGAAATTCTCTCTCTCTCTCTCTCTCCGTCTATCTTTTTAATATATTTTTATTTTATTGGGCGTTGTTTAAGCTCCTTCGCAACATCTAAGGTCATATGATGGGGGGACCTACAGCTTTACGCGAGATCCGAACCACGGTCGCTACATATCTGGGCGCGGAGGACGGTATCCCCCAACTACTACCCAACCCCAATATCGCTTAACTTCGCCGATCTCCGGGAAGCGGCGTTACGACATTAGCCCCGACTACTCTACATCTATCTAAACTATTCGCAATACCCTCAATAAAAAGGAAAGACAATTTTTAAAAAAATGGCAAGAATAACACGCGCGATTTTTTAGACAAAAAAAAAAAATTTCAAATTTTTAATTTATAAATTGGAAAAGAAATTATTTTAAAAATGTTTAAGTTAATTGCAATCGTTCAGGGACGGAAATCCCCCCCCCCCCCCCAAAAAAAAAGATATAATGAGCAGATGTAACTTAAAAAAAAATTGTTAAGAACATGATTTAAAAAAAAAAATGAACATAATATCCACGTTAAAATCAAATTTTAGTTCAATTCTTATCTTTTTCATTCTAGCTGTTTTCTTCTCTCTTTGCGCGCGCGCGCACACACACACACACACACATATATACACACCAATTTGGAGACCAAATTAAGAAAAAATAGAAAAGTAAAATTAAACTTTTATTGGGAAACTTTTGAAATGCAGAAAAACAAAAAAAATCGGAAATTCTAAATTAAATCCACTGTACAATTATATATATTATATATATATATATATATATATATATATCTATATATGTTAGAATGTGCTAGGTGCGGCTCTGGTCGTTGGTCTGACAGAATTCAAACACTAAAATTTAATGAGAAAGCACCTGCCTCTAAAATTACAGTCTTTCGTAGACGAAAAACCCTCATCTAAGAAAATTATGTAATCCGATTCTCTCTCTCTCTCTCTCTCTCTCTCTCTTCTCTTTGTGAGAATAGTAAGCAGAGTATACATCAAGTTACTCGTAGACAATGGACGATTCTTTGCTTTAATGTTTTAATTACGGGTCCAATGACGTTTTACAAGGCGAATCTCTCTCTCTCTCTCTCTCTCTCTCTCTCTCTCTCTCTCTCTCTCACACACACACACACACACACAACACACACACACACACACACACACACACATATATATAATAATATATATATAATATATATATATAATGTGTGTGTGTATTGTTTAATTCTGGCTGGAATGTTGTAGTTAAGTACACACAGCCTTCAACTGAAAGTCCTTCGAGAATTGTTCTTAATTAACAGAGGGACGGTAAGGCGGGAAAAATTACTGAAGATAAAAGATTTTTTCCTTATTTTTTTTCTTTTCTTTTTGTCTTTACGCTTCGATTCAGTTTAATCCACTTCATTGATTACTGAAAATATTAATAAAGTTGTTGCCTGCCATGATCGAAAATTATTTTATTAATAATAATTGAAAGATAGTTTATTTATATACAGGGTGTCCCGTAAGTCTGGAACCATAGGGCAAAATGATAAAAACGGCAGTAAAAACGCCGAAGAGACTTTTGGGGATTGTTTGTAAAATGAGCGAGGATGGTAGCGGCTGTGTCATCGTCGGTGGATGTCCTCGGAGGTCCACTGCGTGGTTTATCTCCTTATGGATCCCGTTTCCTGAACTTTGCTACGAGTTGCCGACACAGCTGCGTGTTATCGGCGCGCGGTCCGGATGCAATCTGTTAAATTCCTCAGCGACCTCCCTCTGACTCCGATTTCCTACGAGCAGAATTACCTGGATGCGTTCTTCCTTACTCAAAGACATCATGGGCACTTGCAGAAAACGGAAAAACATGAATTACTTATTTTACCCTATGGTTCCAGACTTATGGGACACCTGTATATATATATATATATATATATTATATATACATATATATACCCCGCAAGGGGGTTCTAAGCTCGTGCTCTTGAGTGCTCTTTGTGCTCGTTTGTACGTGCTTGTTCCTGGAGGTTTCACGTGCGCCCTCCCGGCCCTAGCACCCAAGGATGATGGGGCTCGACCCTGCAGTCCTTGTCATCCTTGGTCTTTTTTCACTTCGACTGTCCCCTCCACCCTTTCTTTTCCTCTGTCTTTCCTCTCACTTTTTCTTGTTTTTCCGCTGAGATATGCCCTTTTAAATAGAGGCGAATCGGTTCTTCCGAACTTAAATATATATATATATATATATATATATATATATATAATATTATATATATATATATAGGGAATGAACTCAGAATGGTTCCCTGAGTTTTTTATGATCACACAGAACGTGCATGGAACAAAGAACTCTTCTGGGATAATTAATCCACTATAGTCCGAATAAGTAATGGTAAATGACAAATACCATAGTTTTTTCTTTTCATGATGCAAGCCCGACGTGGGCAACGGGTCTCTCGCAAAGAGGTCCCATAAATATAGCTTCCCTCACCAGCTATCTGCAAAGCAGACAGGATCCAGCTTTGGGACATGGATCTAGGGTTTAAAGCAGCCTAGCCCCACTACATTTAGAACCTCAATATAAGTAAAAGACTCGTTGCATTCACGTCGGATTGAATAAATCAAAGAAAAGGGGTACCTAAATGTAGTGGGGCTAGGCTGCTTTAAACCCTAGATCCATGTCCCAAAGCTGGATCCTGTCTGCTTTGCAGATAGCTGGTGAGGGAAGCTATATTTATGGGACCTCTTTGCGAGAGACCCGTTGCCCACGTCGGGCTTGCATCATGAAAAAGAAAAAACTATGGTATTTGTCATTACCATTACTTATTCGGACTATAGTGGATTTAATTATCCCAGAAGAGTTCCTTGTTCCATGCACGATCTGTGTGTATCATATATATATATATATATATATATATATCAGCGATGTGGTTGAGACCACGATGGCCGAGACCGAGACCAGAAAAAAAGGCCTTGGGACCGGTCTCAAGTCCTACATCACACATATATGTATATGGCCAGTGATGAAAAATAGTGCCAAAAAAACGAGTATACAATGGGGCAAACCAGAGAACTTTTATTCCAGTGCCTGATGACACCACTATTTGTAATGACAAGTGCCATCACCCTGTGTGGCACAAAATGTACGACATTTTGCGAGCTTCCTTCAACTTTAATATATTCGCGTTACGTTACCACTTTAGCGCGACTGAGTAAACGTTACGTCCTTCTCTTCCTTTCCTTATGTAGTTTTGCGACTGAAGTGGGACAAGGAACGCACTTTCCCGCAAAATACCCATATTTTAGTTAGGGATGCACTGCCGATATAGTGGGCATATGTGGTCCTTCATAATTTTCGTGGGCACTGCAGAATTTAAGCGTCCCTGTACAAACACCAAATCTGCTTTACAGCCATGCCAAATTACTTCCTACACTACACACCTGTTCCGCCATATTTCACATTCGGTTAAAAACACTGAAAATGGAAGGCTAATCACAAACTTCAGACGAATTTTTTCATGCCGACGTTCGACCTCCAATTGTGCAATACTGAAATCTTGTCTCATCGGAGAACGCCATGTCTCCGAAAGAGCGCACTTATCTCCTACATTTGTCTCTGAAAGAGCATACTTATCTCCTACACTTGTCTCCGAAAGCATACTTACCTCCTACATTTGTCTCTGAAAGAACGTACTTATCTCCTACATTGATGTCTCCGAAAGCATACTTACCTCCTACATTTGTCTCTGAAAGAACGTACTTATCTCCTACATTGATGTCTCCGAAAGAACACTTATCTCCTACATTTATGTCTTTCAGAGAAGAAATGTTTACTGCATTTTATAAGTCTTCATATAGGCAAAGAGGTGGAGGTGAACTGTCCTCTGAGTCACTTCAGTCTCGCGCAATCAATGTCAACAACAGAACTCTAATGGTAAGTTTGGGCATTGGGCACGGCAAGCAAGATCGCGCTCCTTTCTTGGTGTCATCACTGATAATCTGCCTTAGAGTTAGTCCCTTTCTTCGCGCTCAACTCTGATATGCCGACAACAATTATCAATATATGCTCAGATCTTCAATAACCTCTCTTTGACTTCGGCCACATTGAGCTGCCCACAACACGGCCCCGGGTAAACGGACAAATATCTTGAAAAACAGTTGTTTTTAGCGACTGAAACACGACAAATATCGTGTGTAAACACGTATAAACTTGATTTATGAAATATTCCACCATGATTTTGCAGTTGGGCATGCGATATACCATATATATATATATATATATATATATATATATAATTTCACATCACAAAAAACTGACTGTATCATATTACTAATGTTGTATGACTAATATACCTAATCTAGCTAAGCTATGTTTGTCTGGATTCCATTATACGAGTATTTTTTATAGGAAACAACCCGTAAACATATGTAAATGGTTGTCATATAAATAACAATAATAATACATTACTTCTCCAATTAGCTCATTGCCGAAAATCAAACACGCCTCTAACTGAATCCTTATTTGTATACAATCATTTTATCATTGAGTAATATAAAAATTCTTTCAATATATATATATATATATTGAAAGAAAGGAAAAAAAAGTAAGACTTTTAAGTCTCTTAGCAAATAAACAACTCGGGCATCTGGCATTTAAAATGACGACAATGTTATAATCCGCGTGAGTTGAGCCCCGATTCCTTTTAAGAGCGTGGGATGAGCCCCTTTACGAGCGATGAGTCACTTTTCTGGATGGGAGGTATATGGGAGTGTCTCCCTTTGGCTTTTGATTATAAAGAATTTTGCATATTGCGTATTGCGGAGTGCAGCCAACACGAGAGGAATGTTAACTTTCTTAAACTTGGTTTACCTCTATCTATGCACATGGCTTTCTACCCATATATATATATATATATATATATATATATATAGAGAGAGAAGAGAGAGAGAGAGAGAGAGAGGAGGCGTGTTGTTTAACCTTCTTCGTAAGGGCAGCAAAAGTCACGTGACGGAGGGAACCGACAGCTTTACTTTGGAATCCGAATCATATAAGGCCGATACACCATCCGAACGCGGAAGACGGTCACCGATCCAATTACTTAACAGATTCAATGCCACTTAACTACGCTAATCTAACGTGAAGCGGTGTTGCGACGTGGCCAACGACATCACCCTGAAACATAGCGAACTTCGGGTATTTTGCTCGGATTTATATTATAGCATAAAACATAGCATAATATATAACAATATATATTATAGAGACGCCTGGCTCAGGACGGTACCGGATAAACTGGGTGTGCCTGGCTATGTGCAATGGAGATCGCGAGAGAGCAACTCGCCCCTCCACCAGGCAAGGCCTAGAGGTGGGGCCACCAGCTCGACCTTCGTGTGAAGGACGGAGACGGAGGCCTTTTCCTCACGAGTGTAACTCACTTTCATATTAGCCACTGCGTGTTATTCTACCCGCAACAAGGAGGAGGTCCCAAAACAAGACATCAATTTGAACATTTGTTTTAGTTTTAATGTATTAATTTTGCCAATTTAATTTAAAATATATTTTCCTATGAGACCGGACTTATGGGACACCCTGTATATATATATATATATATATATAAGCCATCTTATTTCTGAAATGATAAAATTCAATGAATTATTACGTTTAAAGAAAATTCAAGCTTCGTTTATTGGTTTTGCGGCTTCATTCTTAGGTTTGGTCAGTTAACTTCATTTCAAAGCATATGCACACGCTTAAGGTATACAATTTTAATTCGATCGGGCATAGGTGTATTATACCCAATACCCTGGATCTGGTCCAGGCATCGTTTACATACCCTCCATCCGTAACCCTTTGTGTCTCCCTGCACGATCTCTTTTCTCTCCTTCAGGATTCGTGGCGTCTCTACGGTTTCCTTTATTTCGTGAAATGTTTAAAGCGCCTTCAGGTAATTTCATGATCTCTCTTCATGACTTCCTTCTTCGCGGACACTCCATGACTGTCATGTGATAGTCATGGAGTCACCTCTATTTGCCACATTCTCTTTCCTGAACATTGTTATCGACACGTGTTCTAGGTTAGGTTAGGTTACGATAGATTAGGTTAGGTTTTGTTTTGTTAAGGTAGGGTAATAAGAGTGTTCAAAGAATGTATCGTCAGCAAAATGGGTATAAGTCCTTCTCTTCTAACACTCAGTACTCTCTCTCTCTCTCTCTCTCTCAAAGTGCCACTCCCTCCGTGGGATTTCGGGTCAAAGGAGGTCACGAATGGGTGACGCCTCAAAATACGATGAACCGTGAGTTTACATACAGGCACGGGGCTGTCGAGTCATAAGGACTCCATGGTATTATATACCATGTGTCCATCGAACCATGGTACGACTGGCCATAAACCGCGTTTATAACGACTGAACGATGAGTCAGAAAATCTTCGTGAGACGGGAAAGAAATGATTGCTCTTATCTCGCGAAATAAGCGAGCAAAGGAACCAAATCGTCCTCTTAAATCGTATCTCTGTCACACACACACACACACACACACAAAAAGATGTCCTTTGACCTCTGACCCCCTTTTTGTGCTACAATTCCCGAGTTAATCAGATCGATGGAAGGAGAAATACGACTCTGTAAGACGATAAATGAAAGATTCCTTTTCTTTTTTCGTCCAAATTTGTCGTATCTCTAACGACCAAATCGCGTTATTTTACACTTTTATCAACAAATCATAATAAAAAAAGAAAATTGAATTTATTAAAAATAAAAAAAAAGGTAAATTTTATTTTTAATTTTATTTTTAAAAGATTATTTTGAATTTCCAAACAAAAATTCAATTTCAGGACGAAAGAAATTCTCAAATAGAAAATTTCAGGAGAAAATATCAATTTTGGTTTTTACGACGATCATCCAATCATCGTAAAAATGAATAAAAACAATTTATGGCGAATAACACAAATGAAAGCTGAAAAATACCGCTGAAAAAAATGTCGAAATTAATGAAGAAGAATATTCACGAGAATGTTGAAGAAACTTCACGAGAATAGTGAAGAATTCACAAGAATATTGAAGAAATTTCAACAATAAGATTAAAGAAACTTTCGCAATAACACTACTAAATATATTCCTAAGAATATTAAGAAGAACATTCGCGAGAATAATTGAACGTCATTAACGAGAATATTCCAGAAGAATATTGGCTAAGAAGGAAGATTACTCTCAAAGGTTTTCTTGAACGAGTTGTTTTTTCTTGATTGCTCGCTTGTTTCACACTTCAAAAAAGAAAAACCCTAAAAAGGATACCAGAGAATAAAAAACCGCAAACAAATAGATTTAAACCCCGTGGGAGACTTTTTTGATTACATTTAGAAGGACTGATTCAATAAAAGAGTTTAGAAATGATCAGCTTCTACTTCATGATGGGAACTTTAATGCCTTACCAATTTATTTTACTAGATAGATAGATAGATAGATAGATAGATAGATAGATTCTTATATGGAAAAAGTTTATATCATGAAATTTCAGACATTGAATTTTAAATGAATTTGTCATTCATTGCCCAAAACGAAGTCTATTTAACCTAACCTAACATTAACTTACCCCAACATAATCTAACATGAACCTAACCCCCAACATTAACTTCAACAACTATGACATCACCCTGCGCCAGCATTTTCCAAACTTTGGGCGCTCAAGACCCGCTGAAAGGGGGCGTGAGGAGGCTAGCGACTCGACAACCGAACGTCCTTACAGTATTAAAACGAGCAACACAATCTGGCAACACTAAAATGTAGATAAATATTTCTACAATTTTTGTACATTCAAGTACACGTATAAACATTGATTAGAAAACACGTTATGTACTACAGTACATTAATAAAGTATGTACTATAGTACATTAATAGATAAAACCATTTTTAATGCTACTTTACACCGATTATAGTACCCTAAATTACGCTCCCTGAGTACCATTTGCAGTTAAAATAAGAGGGCGTGAAGAACTGACTCCAATTTGAAGGGAGGGGTGTTGAATACAAAAGTTTGGGGAATGCTGACATCATCTAACACAAGGCAACCTAACCTGGCTTAACCTAACTCAGGGCGAAGTAGGAAGAGACTCGTGAGACTAGACAAAAAAAAGAGTAACCTAAAAATGAAACTCATAAAATAAGGAAGTAAAAAGAGGAAGGAAGGATTTAGGGAAGGAAAAAGGAAAGTTAAGTGACCTTTTATTTCCATTAAATTCGACCTTATTTCCAGTCCATATATAGTTCTTAAAACCCTTTTATGTCCTAAAAGGGTATTCTATGACCTCAAAATATAGGAAAACGCATTTTTAAATAATGTACCTTATTTTATATCAATTATTTTTCCATTTTAAATATATATATATATATATCCTCTCAAAACTAGACAACGTTTCATATCGTCTTATAATGGTGAAGACGTTTCAAAATCACTTCATAATAAGAACGATGTTTAAAATTCTCCTCATAATACGGACGTTTACAATCTTCTCCCACTAAGAACAACATTTGAAATCCTCTCACAATACGGACAATGCTTCAAAATCTCCTCATAATACGGACAATGTTTCAAAATCCCCTCATACTCATAATACGAACAATGTTTCAAAATCCCCTCATAATACGGACAATGTTTCAAAATCCCCTCATACTCATAATACGAACAATGTTTCAAAATCCCCTCATAATACGAACAATGTTTCAAAATCCCCTCATAATACGGACAATGTTTCAAAATCCTCTCATAATACGGACAATGTTTTAAAACCCTTTCATAATACGAATAATATTCGAATTCCTCTCATCATACGGACAGTATTTGAAATTCTCTTATACTGTACTGCAGACATCGTTTGAAACCCTCTCATAATACCAACAACGTTTGAAAATTCTATCATAACTCGGCGAACGTTTGAAAATCTTCCGATAATAGTGGAACGTTTAGAGGGATAATTTAGGGTCGTTTCACGTCACCGTAAGAAAGAAACTTGTCAAAAGAGACACAAATAATTCCTTTAAGCGGCTTTTGTAATCCCTCAGATACGCCTTATTCATTGCCGACACCATCTTTACCGTCAGAAGAGGTTTGTGACTTTGGGGGCGGGAAGGGGTCGTGTAGAATGGAAGGGGTGGGGGTGGGGAGGATCGAATTGAAAAGCGCCGCGTACGCCGAATGCAAATGCTTCCAATCCGACTTGGTGTGTATCAGTGTGTGCATATATTTAAGTCGACACAATAGGCGTAATAAGCTTAGACTTCAATTACCTCGGATGAAATCTTCAATTGATGAGGCTTTATAAAGAGATTTCGGCCCTCCGTCACCCCCGTTTAAGGGTTATAATACGCGGGAGGGCCGATCGGGAAACGCTACTTGGAATTCGAACGATGCCCCGCTGCGTTTGTATCAAAAAAGCTTCAAATGCTTTAGCGCAGGCCCGCCTCCGACCATCGAAGCTTCGCGCCGAATTCAGCGTGCGTGTGTTTCCGTGCGATATGTGGCCTCATGCGGCATTCCGCGAATGAATACCATTATCCGCGACAACCGCGCTTATTATTATCCTCTAAAATTCGAAGATACGCGGACATCTATCGAGTTACGAGTGGAAAGAAAAGGTCGAATTTGCGGCCAAATTTATTAAAGCGACTCGCCTTAAACGCCTAGATTTTGTTCAATTTTAGAGAAAGTTATTCCATTATAAGTCATTTAATGGGTGGATTATTTCTCTTTAGTGCCTCAATCAATTTTCTCTCTCTCTCTCTCTCTCTCTCTTCTCTCTCTCTCTCTCTCTCTCTCTCTCTCTCTCTCTCTCTCTCTCTCTCATTTATTCTATTGTAAAGGTACTGTACGAGTTTAAATACTATCTTCCTTCGACTAAATTGTGTTTTGTTGGGCCAAAATCGATATCATTTTTGCCTTAAGCGCAAAGGAGTCTGGACAGATCTCGGACATGAGCGGAAGCTGCATTATTTCTTGATATATATATATATATATATATATATATATATATATATCTATATATATATATATATATATATATATATATATATATATATATATAATGAATAAAACCACGAAGGAAAAACACAAAGGGGTGCTCAAGCGCTTTCGTCTAATGACTTTTCACGTGTCACTTTCGTGAAATAATTTTTCATATATATAATATATATATATATATATATATATACACGAGAATATATCTACACTATATAGCAAAGCATATACTGCGCGTACATATGGTATACTTATACCTTCGTACCCAGATAGCTGGGGGACAAATACCTTTACTGGGTACCGTCAAATTTACAGGGTAAGTCATTTTTCGGCGTGTTCTCTTGGAACAAAAAGCGAACTCTTTCTACTTATTTAATTAGAGGCTAAAGGAAACGTTTTCATTACAGGAGATGAGGTATTTTTGCGCCCCAATGGAGTTTTCTGCTGTAATTTCACTATACTACACTAAATATGGGTACACTCTCTCTCTCTCTCTCTCTCTCTATATATATATATATATATATATATAGTGTGTGTGTGTTCATTATCTCTCACCATCAACGTGTGCCATGTACGGTTAGTTCAAAAAGACTTGTAAATTTTTTTCCAAAAACTGTTAAGTATTGTCACGGAATGTTGAGTTTCAAGAAAGGATTTTTTTTAATTAACTACACGTCACTCAGATTAATAGAGAAATAAATAAATGACAAATCTCTCTCTCTCCATATATATATATATATATATATATTATATATATATATATATATATATATTATATATATAACACACCCTATATATGAGTTCACTCTGAACTTCAGGACACTTCATTACTTGTCATTATTGTCAAGCTCTCTGAACACTTGTGATTTTCTGATTGTTTCAGCAGAAATTCGCTGGAATTCCAGTCTTATCTTAGCTTTCAAATCCTCAATTGTTCTTAGTCTGTCCACGTAGACAACAGATATCAAATCTCTCCAAAGGACACAAGGTGAACAATTTGAACACCTTCCGTAATAGTATGTTGAAAGTAAAATAGTCATAAAGTTGTATTACTCTTTCTA
>JAJOZX010006262.1:0-25000 GCA_023014485.1 Bathynomus jamesi | reverse complement strand
CACCCCCCCCCCCTTTTTTTGGGAGGGGAGGGTCTCGATCGGTATAGACGCACCGGGTATCTATCCAAAATTCCAAAACATTCCGTGAAGATTCTCGGAAGTAAAGTTAAAAATGTTCCATATGACACGAAAATTTTAAATCGTTTAAGTTCCTTATTTGATGTCAAAATGGGTTAAAGAAAGTTTCTTATCAGAATTAAATTCCAAATTAGGGACCGCACAGACACTAACTGGGAACTTATTGGCTCTCTTTTTGACCTTATATACCAACAAAGCTCTACCCAAAAGGGAATTTATACGGTTAATGTTGAGAATTGTTTATTACTTGGGATGTTTTTAAGTTACCAAACCAACATTTTGGTATTTCCACTCGGAAGAATTTATGAACTTTCTTATTTACAATTTAAGGATCAATACTTAACTTTCATCGGTCGTTTGAGGCTTCGCATAACTGATTTTTACGTCTAAGTTTCATACTTTCAATTTCATATCCGAAGAACGTAGGGTACGCGAAATTGGGGTATACAGGGTGTCCCGTAAGTCTGGACCCATAGGGAAAAATAATAAAATTACAAAATAGTCCAAAAATTTATTACATAATCTGTTCAAAGTGTCCGCCGTTGTGTCGCACACATAGTTGAAGACGCAATCTCCACTGCGACAGCACTTTCTGAATCACAGTCGCAGAAATTTCTTGACACGCCTCCACAATGCGTGCTTTAAGGTGGAAAATGTTCTGAAGTTTGACCTCGTACACTTTGGCTTTCAAGTGGCCCCACAAATAAAAATCATAATAAAAATAATAAAAAAATAATAATAATAAAATAATAATAATAACATAATAAAAAAATATATTATAAATCCCTATGGGTCCAGACTTACGGGACACCCTGTAGTGTATTTATGTTCACAAATAGGATAGAATTTTCAAGGCAACTCCATTACCCGTGCAAAAAATGAAAATACGTTTAATAATTTCGACCTAAAACGATCTAAATACCATATACCCTATATCAAATGGCCAAATTGGGCATTTATGTAGTAATACATTAAAAATAAATAAAATTAGAAATATACCATTAACAACACTAAAAAAAAAAAAGAAGATAATTCTTAATTGTTTAACTAAACTGCGCGAAAGCTTCACAAAAAGCACCACCTTCTTCCTCCTCCTTCTCCTTGTTCAAACGGCTGCGATGCTATCATCAGTCTCACTGGGATATAAGTTTCAGGGTTTGATTAAAAAATCAAACAAGGAGAGAAGGTGATCCGCAGAAATCAATAATTAAATCTCTAAAAATGAAACAACGTTGTGGCACTCTTCGGCTGATAATGAAAGACGAACAACGGGTCTGCTTATGAGAAATTTTCGATAGAGGAAAATAAATTAGTTCCTATTGTTCCCTGGTCAAATGAGACTCACTCAAAGCCAATTCCAAGAATCTCGTTTCCAATGAGGATCTTTGATACGAATCGCGTTAAAGGTGTTTTCGGAATATGATTCGTTTGTGAGGGATTCATATATATAAAGCTAATTTTCGTTTTTAATTCATTCCTCTTTTGCATTATATATATATATCTGTCGTTTTATATACAGGGTGTCCATAAGTCCGGTGGAGACCTTTTTTTCACGAGTGTAACTCACTTCCGTATTAGCCATTGCGTTTTATTCTACCTGCAACAAAAAAAAAAAATCCCAAAACAAAACACCAATTTGAACATTTGCTTCAGTTCTAATGTATTACTTTTGCAAATTTAATTTGAAATAAATTTTTCTATGAGACCGGACTTATGGGATACCCTGTATATACACAACCGTATAGTCCGTGGGTTGTTGGTGAAACCAAAATGGAAACTAAACAAAAAGGATATCGATAAATAAACCTTTAAATTAAACACGTAAAGTAGAATTTGAAACGGAAAAGATGGTATCAGACGCGAAGCACGTTTTCAAATTAAAAATTTTAATACCCACAATGCAGACGTACCCATACCCACGAATACAATATAAAAAGTTATAAATTTTAACACGAACGAAGGATTAGGATTTTAACTCCGCGTCGTTCGTAATTTAAAGAAAGTCGCCACAAATAAATAAAAAAATGAATATTTAATTTCAAGAGTTTTGAAGTTGAAAGTCTGTGCTTTTTAGTTCATTCTTCTTTAAAAAGAGTTCGTTCTTCTTAAAAAAAGAGTTCGTCATTCTAAAAAGTAGTTTGTTCTCCTCAAAGGTAATCTCACACTTGATGCAAAGGGAGGTGTACAATTTGATATTTGGTCAGACATTCCATACCGGCGCTTAAAAGCAGACGTTAATTTCGAGCATTATATTGCATTTTTTTAAATATTTATTATTGCGTTTAACCGCGTATAAAGTTACCTTCGGAGTGGAAAAACAGATCTCATTTCCAGATGAGGGTTTGCAGCCTAAAAATTCAATCTCTTTCCGCTTAATGCCATTCCAATTTCAGTCTTCGTCCAAGAATAAGAAGAATTCCGCGGTTAGAATCTCAATTTTCAGAGGAGGAGATTTTCAAATAGATCCATTCCGAATGTAGGATTTTCTAATTAAGTTAGATTTTTCTTTTTTAAATACCTTTCCTACCCGCAATAACGTCATCTCGTATGACATTTTCCCATATCAAGAGACTCTATTCCCCAAATTTGGAACTCTTATTTCGAACATTCTCAATTACGGACCACGAATGAGAATGGAAAGTATCGTAAATATCCTTCGTTTTTAGACGCACTTTCGCCACGTTTAGCCCACGTCGTTCTACCACTTCTCTTTAGATCATCTCTTAGATGATGTAGCGACCCGTAGTTCAGATACCGAGTTAAACTATCACATGACCCACCCCCCCACCTGGCTGTTAGTACGTGGCGGCGAAATCACGCAGTTAACAAGAAGTGTTAGTTGAGCGATTTGAGTCGTCACGACCAAGTCATCAATCGTGAGTCGAAAGACGATCCTGTGTGCGCCCGTCCTTAAAATTCGCAGCAGCGAATCTCCAACTGTGATTTGATTCGATGTATTCCAGATTCGTTAAAATAGATTCGTTAAAATTTATTCGTTACACACTTGATTCGTTCATTACATTTATTCGTTAAACTCGTCACATTCCTCCATTAATTTTTCGTAAGTTACATTTTATTCGTTGAATTCATTACATTCTGTATACAGTTCAACGTTAAATTCGTTAAATTTATTACGTATATGTTAAATACGTTACATTTATTAGCGTCCCAATCGTTAAATTCGTTAACTTATTCGTATAGAATTTTATCCGTTAACCTTATTCTATTCTTAACGTTTTGTCCGTTAAATTCGTTAACTTATTCGTAGAGAATTTTATCCGTTAACCTTATTCTATTCTTAACGTTTTGTCCGTTAAATTCGTTAACTTATTCGTAGAGAATTTTATCCGTTAACCTTATTCTATTCTTAACGTTTTGTCCGTTAAATTCGTTACAAAACGTTAAGATTTATTCATAATTTATTTGATCTATTACGCGACTCGAGAACCCGGGTAGAAAAATACCAAATGTACCAATGCCCGAAATCACTATTTCCAACGAGCGACGTTTTCACCAGGAGCCCTTCTTTTTACGTATCTGATTCTTAGGTATTCCCATTTGAATGTTGGGCATAATACAGTTGTTTACATTTGTTTATTTATCGGGCACGCGAGAGTCTTCTATACCCGCTAATTAAAAGACAGTCTCATGCCCAACATACCATGATGAAAATGATACCACATGACCATAATCGTGTTACTATTAAAAACCACAATAATAATAAAGTTGCATAATATATATATATATATATATACATATATGCAGAGCACTCTAATGTCATAAATATATTAAATGATGAGACGTGTGCATATACCAAATGCCCAATCACGTGACAGATTTATAACTAATGTGAAATCTGTGATGTTCAGTCATCGATAAACATTTATGTAAATACTGTATGTGACGGTAAAAAGGTAGACGTATTTTGTCTTTATTTACTTCTAAATTCTGTAGCAACTTTCAAAATAAAGTGTGTGTGTTGTGTGTGTGTGTTGGGCGATGAATAAAATGGGAATGAAATATACGGGGAGGAGACCCCGTCTTCTTTGCTTTATCAAGTTCAGAGTTCAGAACGTACAATTGTGCTGTAAAATTAAACCGTATTGAAATTCTAATTGTAAATTGCTATATTATATTTATACTGTAAAGATTACACTCAGTTCAAAAAGTCATACGCAGTTTTATACTCGTATATTTTATAGTTTTATATATTTAAAAATAAACTATGGAAACGCGTATCGCGTTCACGTCCGTAGGCGTTTTATGTGTTTACACTCGGCAGCATTTTCTTAAAATCTCATTTGTGCCATTACCTCGAGTACGGGGGCGTTAAGGCGTAAAATGCCTTTGAACGGGAATGCTTTATGCGTTTCCTCGGGTTTTGAAATATATGGTAAGTTGTGTTAGTTATTATTTGGTCGTAGTGTGGTGATAACGGTCTCGACTCTTCTTCGAGAGGTCCCAGGATCGAATCCTGGTGAGAACACTTTTGCATTATACATAAAACGTGCGCACTCATGCGTATTATTCTAACACTCACACACACACACACACACACACACACACATATATATATATATATACAGGGCGTCCCAAAAAAATGTATACACACTTTAAATACTTATAAAGGCAGTGTTTATTAAAATACATTTCATTTTCAAAATGTAATAGAATCTACAGACATTATTTAATTGTTTTGTCAACGCCTGTTTTCAAACTGACGTCCGTTCTGGTCCAGGCACTGCTGATAACGCGAAGCAATGGAATCGCAAACATCACGAAACATTTCGTTTGGTATTTGTGTGCATTCTCGTTCAATGGCTGCTCTCAATTCAGCGACTGTTGCAGGTTTTATAGCGTAGACTTTGTCTTTTAAGTATCCCCATAAAAAAAAGTCTAGTGGTGTGAGGTCTGGTGAACGCGGAGGGTATTCTACGAAACCCCTTCGTCCAATCCACATCCACATCGTGCCAAGTACCACTCGCAATACTCCACTCTTCGGTCCGGATCATCATCATCTTCATTAATAGCATGGACTAATCTTGGAATGTAACTTTTCCATTGACAGCGCTTCAAAATGCGTTGGACAGACGATTTCTGAAATTCCTACCTCACGACTCGCTTGCCGCACAGATTTTCTTGGACTTTGGTGATACGTTTCCAGTACTCTTTCTTGCTTTGTGGGGCTTGTCGATGTCCGTGGTCTTCCGGAACGCTTCTTGTGGACATTCTGAACAGTTCCATCGGCTTCAAACTTATCTCTAATTCGAGTGATGGTAAGTCGCGTTGGTGGATCTGTTTGAAACTCCCTCCTAAACTGTCTTTGCACTTCAACTGCGTTTTCACACTTCCAGTAGCATTTTAGAATGAATTTCCTTTGTTCAAAGCTTAGTCTGACTGCCATTATTAATTCTAATGGGTTTAACTTGGAAAGAAAGAAACATCAATTGAGCTATCAGCTGTTAAAGTGTGTATACATTTTTTTGGGACGCCCTGTATATGAATGAACACGCACAATTTATCATGATGATCCCGTCGAAGTGTCGTGTTTAAGCGCTTTCGTCTAATTACATCCTCAGGAAGAGTGTTCTTGAGGATGCCATTAGACGAAAGCGCTTGAGCACTGTTCCGTGTTTCAACTTTCCTTCATGGTTATTTTCATCATAAATATTAATCACGTCTTACTTTCGTAAAATAATTTTCATATATATATATATATATATATATATATATATATATATATATATAGAGAGAGAGAGAGAGAGAGAGAGAGAGAGAGAGAGAGAGAGAGAGAGATATTCAACAAAAGTAAATAGTTTTTGATTTGATAATTATATAGTTTTTTATTTGATAATAAAAGTCAATAAATAATAACAGATATATACAACAAACTAATTTGGGGGTTTCGGGTATGTACGACCAATTGCGAACCGTCTCTGTTCTGACCATATAAGATGCCCCGGTTAATTAGGAAGTACGGTAGTGGGTATATCATTTTTTATTTATGCTCAGGACAAATGTAGAAAGTATCGTAAAATAATTTTAAAAATTTGTTAAAACGTTGCGTCCATATTGGATGCTTCCTCAAAATTTTGTTTGGACTCAATTGTATGACTGTTTTAATTTTTGAGTGCCACTAAGGGCCAATATTGTCAGCGCTCATAATAACTCAATGCCTAACACCGTTTATGAAGTGACGACACTAAGGTCGGGGGTTGAATCCCGATCATGTTGATAATAACGTACGTAAGTTAGTTTAATGGGTCGCTAGCCCGAGCGCTGAGCCAGTTTCTAATCCTCCTTACTAGTAACTTAAGAGCCAATATGATTCTATTCGAAATAAGTCTAGTGCTGACCCAAACCATTCTGCTTTCAACTGGACCATCATTTATCTGTCAGTGACTTTATAAAGATGACACATTTAGCTGTTAAGGGAATTAAGGCTTTACGCTTTTGCCATAATGTACCTCTAAGATTGGATTTCTTTATTGCTTAAATGAAATACAAGATACTCTTAATGAAGCTCCGTATCGCAGGAAAATTGTTAAACCATTTGGTTCCATATTACGTGTCGAAATAGTTTCAGGTAAGGTTCCTTTCAGAATTAGGTTCCAAATTGGGGACCGCATAGACACTAACGGGGGAACTTGTGGCTCTCATTTTGATCGTATATAACACCAAACTATACCAAAAAGAGCCTCTGCAGTCAATATTAGGGAACCTTCATTGCTTGGAACTTTAAAGTTACAAAAAAGACCATTTACGTACAGATTCAGAAAAAAAGTTCGCCTATAAATATAACTTTTAAAAAGGGGTAAGAAATTACTAACTGCTAACACTGTATTCCGTTTTTCCCTCAGTAATTTATTCTTTTTGATGATGACAATAAAATTTTAAAAATTCAAACCCAATCATTACCAATTAGTAATTTTTCACATTTTTTTTTTAAATTATCTTTTTAGGCGAACTATTTTCCGATATTGTACTTTGACTTTAATATATTTACGAACTTTCCCGTACTTATTTACTGTATCTACAGAAATTACAAACTTACAATGGAGTTTATTTATTAATAAATCATAGTTTCTATGTTGCCATAACTTGCCAAGTGTCCGATAAATCTTGTAAAATATGCGATGGTCGTCGGATACATCGCATTTCCTTAACGGTTTAACCCATTAGTGGCCATTGGTAGAATTTCCCACCGTCAAAATTGTTTGTCATTATTGCATCATTTTTTCTCGTATTGACGTGATCTTAAGTATGAGTCATTGATATGACGCAATCTTTTAGATTCTCAAATCGAGCCATTTTCAATGAATAATATATTTCCTTTTAAAAACAAATATTCTCTTCATTGAAAATGGATCGATTTGAGAATCTAAAAGATTGCGTCATATCAATGACTCATACCGAAGATCACGTGAATAAGAGAAAAAGTGATGCAATAATGACAAACAATTTTGGCGGTAGGAAATTCTACCAATGAGCACTAATGGGTTGTCGTCAAATAATGTCAGTAAATTTTATTTACTAGTGAAATGCAATGTTCCTATAGTGAGTTACCAACAGTTAGATGACACTCACGAAATAAGCGAGGTAGTTAGACGCACTGTATTTCATTAACGAATAAGGTGGTCGAGTAATATGTCAGTAAATATTAGTTAATAGTTAATAACACTATTACTAAACTAATACCAACAATCAAATTACCGGGGGTGAAATATGTGGAGATAGTCAGATATACTATTTTCCATCAAGAAGTAAAGTATAGTCAGATGATATACCAGTAAATTTTAGTTACGAGTCAAATGCACTAGGCATAGATATTGTTAAAAAGTTGAATGACTTTCTTCATCAGTTTGTAATCTTGTTCATTTGACTAGTTTCAAATTTATTTAATAAATATTGACAAGTTCAGTGCGAAAAGAATTATGAATAAATAATTTTTGTATGAGTAAAGGTACAGTACTCAATGACTAATGATTTTGCGACATTTGTAAATTTAGTTAAATTACTATGTTCATAGTAATTTACCTTCGTAAGCCTTATTAGAGCAATTAGGAAATTCACTCGAAAAATTTTCTGTACACTGCACTAATCGTCAGAGTATAAAGGCGCGAAAAAGTTTGAGGAACAAGACACTATTCACAAGTTTTGCTTACGAGCCAACGCCCAAATTTCCACTGAACTTCGACTATTGTCGCATTCTTTCTGACAAGTTTTATAAATTCATAAATATGTAAGTAGAAAATGCATTTTTTTTTTTTGTCGCTCTGACAACCTTCCTCAATCCATCTTTCCCTCTGTCTATGACCTCCAATCTTTCAAAGGCGGAATGTCCAGGCGTTTCGAAAACTCTGGACATTGATTTCGGCTCTCTCTTTTTATTTCTATGTGGAGGGGGTAAGGGTTTGTTTTTGCGCCGGACGTTCGCCCTTGGCCCCTCCTTCCTGCACAAAAAAGTAAATATAACCTTAACAAATATAAACTTAACATAAATATAAACAACAAAATAAGAGAATAATGAAATTTAACTTTTAGAAATCATCATAATGTCTCAAAGTACTTAATAATTATCACAAATAATATAATATTAAGTACTTTAAGAACATTTGAAAGGATACGAAGTCAATAACAGTTGTGAATAACTGGATTTTTTTGGTCGATTAACCGACCCTAATTAGCCGATTATAATCACTTTTTAAATGTAGATAATCGGCTGATTACGGAAGGTAATTAATCAGTAATCGGTCAATTTAGAAATCGGTGCACGAGACTTCAGAAAAGTTCAAGTAGCCGACGATATGAAGCGTTAAAGATAGACACATTTTGTCCTTCAAAAACAATTGGTTCAAAAAGTCCTGTCATGAAACTCTTTTGTCTCTTACTGATATTTTCACTGAGAAACATCGAGTTTCACGAGACCTTTTTTAACCAACTGTACAAACAACAGAGACTATTCTCAATTATACGAATTACTTCCTCTATTCTACTCTAATTCTGTCTATCTATAAACATACATACACTTATATACACTATAACACAGACCTCTATATCTGTACATGTGATACAACCCGCAAGGAAATTGAAAAACGATTCAGAGAGCTTTCGTCTCTCGCAATATCTTCCTAGAAGGCCAGTGGAGGACTGCACGCATAGAGACTAGTGTCGAGTTTACGTAACCCCATAATGAAAATTACATTTATTTCTAGGTTCATTTCAACAATTTATTGTTACGGAACAATAATAAAAGCTAACTTGCGTGCAACAAAAGACATCATTTCCAGAAAAAAAAACCATTTGTACTTTTATTTTAATATGCCAAGCTGGCCTTCTAGGGTTAATAAAAATGTGAAGTATTCTATATATATATATGTGTGTGTGTGTGTGTGTGTGTGAAATGGACGTAGTTTGGTTGCCAAAAGTACCACAGTAAGACAAAATTAATTCATGTATTAACTAAAATACAGTCCTACAGTATCAATTTAGAGTCAAATGACTAATACTGTCTTCAGCTGTAAAATTATATTCAATGCAGAATCTTACTAGAACTGAATTACTTTATGAGATTTAGGTAAACAAACCTAGAATAAAAAGCCTATTAATTAATATTAAAAAATTCGACCTCACTTTATAAATAACAGTTTCTGCCAACGAAGTAGTATCGAAACCATATCAGGACCTATTTACATAAACCACAAATCTCGTACATAATAAACTTCTATAATGAGAAATGTACAGTAGTTAAAAAAAAAAGGCGCAAAAATGGTATGAAATCTATAAAAGTTACCCTTTCAAAAAAAAAAATTATCAAAGAAAATGTCATTAAATAAAAGTACATAGATAGATGTATGCAGTATTTATTTATATATATGCGCGTGTCTAGGGTAGTTCAAACTGACGGTTGGAGGCAACATCGAAGAACAGGTCGTAAATTCTTGTGTATTCAGCGCCGAGATACATGTTAATAGAGTATACTTTTTGTAACGAGTGTGAGGCAGCCATTTACGGGTACGAATTACTCTCAAAACAAGGCTTTAAATTTTCGCTAACAGTTGCTGTTGAAAGGTTAATCTATTTATTAAACTACACGCATTTGTCATTCCTTTACACGAATGTGTGTGTGTGTGTGTGTGTGTGTGTGTGTTTCGGACTATTTTCTAAACTTTAAAACCTCGAAATTTAAAAAAAAAATTGTTTTTTCAGTCTGAACATACGATGACATTTTTAATTCCCAAAATGCAGTAAATTTAACGCCTTAACAAGACTAGCAATAATATATATTGAACAAAATACGAGTTAATTAACGCATTTAACATATTAAAAAACTATAAAACTATATATATTTTTCTATCTATCTATCTATCTATCTATCTATCTATCTATACGCTTTATCCCAAAATACACCAAAAAACCCTGAAACTTCGATTATAAATTACACAAGTAAATAAAAAACATTATTTTGTCAACAAAATTTTTCAAAAAAATCCAATTAAAATTCAATTAAAAAAACTTAAATATTATAGGTCAATTTAATATATATATATATATATATATATATATATATATATATATATAAATAATTATATATATATATACAATCAACTTGCTTGTCATTCAAGGGGGGATTCTGGGTTCGTTTTTCTTTGTTTTTTTAAATAAATAACAAAGCCTGCTAATAAAGTTATTAACCAAAGCGTAGAATATAAAAATTATTATTTACATTTTGTCCGCGAGAAAAAGTGAAAGATCCAGAGCAGATAACGAAAAAGAGAGAGAGAGAGAGAGAGAGAGAGAGAGAGAGAATAAAGTGAAAGGATGTTTTTTTGGGGGTGAGACAACTCAATTTAGACATTTATAATCTGGGGATAGGCATGAAAATAATAATTATATTATAATAAAACACAGCCCGTAATATTTCATTATATGACGGAATTATAGACCGCGCATGCGTAGTAATTCGCGTGTCGAACTTGATTGAGACGTTCAGAAACGGACTATTTTTTGTCCTTTATACAGGGTGTTCAAAAAGTCGCACTGCACTCAGAAAATTTATTTATTATATACTTCCAACTGTAGTGCGACTTTTTGAACACCCTGTATATATACATATATATATATATATAAACTGTGCGCTTCGTCTCTGATTTACACTTCAAGTAACAAAGACATTCTGGTATCAGCGTCGGCCATTTTGGAAAACTCTATACCTCTGCGTCATATACCCACATACCCACTTATCAAACGGTATAAAATGCCTTATGATTTAAACATGACCCCATGAAATTCATAAACGTCACACCAGGCATGATTTGCCTTTTAAATAAGAAATATACAGGCAAAAAGCTTTTACTTAAAACAGCTGAATGTATGGTGAACTACCGCGATACTAGACCAAATGGTTAATCTAACTAAGGTTAATCCAACTCTAAATGATAGGAACTATACGATATGGATTAATATGGTTGGATTAACCACACACACATATATATATATATATATATGGGGGTGCGGGTAGGGTTAGATACACCATATTTGGACTAACTATTTGTTACCGGGTGCAAATATTTAATTAAACTATAGATTTTTGTCCGTGTATACCGTAAACTTTAGAAATTTGTTTTTCTTTTGTTTAATGAAATATCATTGTAGCAGTAGAAAGAATAGTCAATATCTTTAACAAACAGAGTTTTATATACAGGGTGTGAAGTGAGTCAATGTAGAGTTTCATTTAATCATTACATTTAATTCTACAGTTATGGGACACCCTGTATGACGGACGTGAAAGAAAAAGGGAATGATATTCAAACGGTTATACCCTTTTAAGAGAAATATCCGTCAGTGGTACCTCATTATAATTTTAATTTTCTGCATACACGTAAACAAAGCAAGAATTACCCACTAGAAATTTATTCTTTTTCATATATATATATATATATACATATATATATATATATATACACACACACATTTAACTGCAATGACCGCGCAGTATATTAACGTATAGAAACGACGTAAGTATAGAGGAGTGTTCTGCGGTCATTGCAGTTAAATGTACATATTCACGATTTGCGAGGGTGCCCTCTCAAGGCATTGGTTTCTGCCCTATGTAGGAGAATTACAACTTCTGACTATCGTGGCTCCGTAGTGTAGTGGTTAGCACGTCTGACCGGCAATCGGAAGATCCTGGGTTCGATTCCCGGGCGGGTGCCTTATTTTTCATTTGTTTGTTATTTCTCTTCCTCGTGTGCAGAACACTCCTCTATACTTACGTCGTTTCTATACATATATATATATATCAAGATGGCACCGTTATATTTTATAGGATTGGAAGAACAATTTTCAACGTAACTTTCATTTAAGATCCTTTATGAACCAAACACACACATATATATATATATATATATATATATACTCGTGCAACGACGCAAATATTCTAAAATTGTCTCGCGCCCGATGAAGAATGGGGCCGCAAGGTGAAAAATGGCGCACGTAAAAGGTTCGAACAATTGACTTTCATGCCAGTCGAACAGCGTGTTATATAATTAAGATATCAAAACGCAGCTGAGAGTGGAAACCAATTAATCTCGCTGTATATAATAAGCAAATAATCATAAACATAACTCAACCCGATATTATGCAATAAAAACTTTGATGAATAGTCGCCATACGATGAGAAAGGCGATACAACTCGCACTATTTATACGATATCTATTGTTGGTATTAAGATGGCGGCGAGTATGAGAAGGTCTTCGGCGCTTAATTGAGACGTCAGAGCGGCCTCTCGTTTTCGAGCGAAGAAAGGATTACTTATTGAAGGGGGCTCAGGAGAGGTCCCTCCCACTTCATCTATCACCGCCGAGGCTCAAAGAGAGAGGGTGCGAGAAATTGTCCTAGGGGCACGCTCGGCTCGGCGCGGAACTATAATATGAAGTATATCACAGCCGTGGCATTATGGCGGCTTATTATTTGCTTTCTTCTTGAAAGGTCACTTAATTGTAGTCGAGTTATTTGGGAAAGAAAAGCACTGCGGGCCACATTGCCTTTTAAGGGGGTTTCACCTCTCACCACCCAATTATTAACTCGTAATTCATTCTTAACATTATGATTTAAACCTTATATATATATATATATATATATATATATATATATATATATATATATATATAAGTTGGTAGATATATTGATAAGTGCAACATTTTTCACAACTAAATTTCAAGTAATTTGAAATAATGAATCCAAAAAAGAAAATGTTGCAACATGCAACATATGTTCGCACGATCACATCGAGTGATAATACATAATGAAAACATTATAACGGTCGTAAAAGGAAAATAATATACGCGCATATACAGTACGTTAGTACGTTCCATTCTGTTAAACTTTAATTAACGGGTATTCCAACGTTTGTTTGTGCTTTAATTTGTTCAAGAAATTCTAAGGCCAATATGATGAAACGTTTTGTTGTTGTCGTTGCTGTTATTATTATTATTATTATTATTATTATTATTAATGCTACGTTTCAAGTCGTACTGGAATGCCTTTTCAAGCCTTATAATTATTTTAATATAATGATGTTAAAATATTTGGCAATTCAGTTAACTAATTACTCGACTGAGTCCATATTTTCGAGTAAATAAATGGGACCAAACTAATTAGTTATTTTTAGTTGTTTTTACTTAACAAAACTAAGAAATAAATTATATTTTACTAAAACGAAAAACAAACGTTACTTTTTCGAATATTTGAAATTGATGAACTTCTTTTGTATTTTGAATGAAAAATTTACATTTATTTTTAATTTAAATTTTTTTTAAATTTTTTTTAAGTAAATAAAAAAAGATTTATTCCTACGGAATTTTATCACTAAATTCATCCTTTATCATTTTCAGAAGAGCTTCGGAAAGGACCTTGGAAGAAAGTTGCTTTTTAAAAGGAAGGTGATTGTCACTCGAACCAAGACGTAAGTACCTCTCCGATTTCTCATTCTGAAGTAGACAACCCTTTTTATACACACACACACACACACACACACACACACACACAAAATGTGCGCATCTGTATAAGCGACTTACCGACTTTTTTTAAATTGATGTATTTAAAAATCTAATTAATTTAACCTAACCTAACCTGGCATCGAACTGAAAAATGTCTGATAAATGTTTCGGAAGCAACCGAGAAATCGATAGATGGTTTGTGTCAAGTCATCAAACAGTGAGGTACTCGCTAATCTAGCCGAACCTAACCTAACCAAACCTTAACTAGCCTAACCGAGCGTAATTTAACGTAATCAGAACCAACATTTTTCTTCTTCAGAAAATGTTTCTAGATTTTTTTATGTTCCGAGGTACCAGAAGTATTACCTCACAAAAAAATTACCCCACATCCGTAAATTATCACGCACTCTACCTCACTTATGCCCAGTTGCCCGCGCACTCGCGCAATGCTCGTCATTCGCATTAGTTCCCCGAAACCCTTAACCTTAGTTAGGCCCAGAACCAAACAACCGAATTTGGGCCGCGTTCGACTCGGGACGTGAAAGGCATTTCATTAGAAAAACCGTCTGTCTCTTTTAACATCTTCATTCGTCGCTCTTCTACTGATTAACTGCGAAGCATTCTAAGAGGCAGCCGCGGTCAGACTAATAAAGCAATCAGGACCGTGGATGATGCTACTTCTACCGCAGCAGCAGCAGCAGCAGCAGCAGCAGCAGCAGCGCCGCGTTCATTGATGGAATGGTAATAAATCAAAGGACGAGTCAGTCTTAATAATATATTTATTTTAATAGATGCTGTAAATTATGTGTTTCAGAAGTTTTGGGGCTGAGGAAAACTTTTTTCATTTTTAATTGTTTGTTCACTCGAGGCTGTACAGGTTTATAACGTATAATTTACACGTATTTAGTAGTCTACTTATTTAATCAAAATTTTTATTGTTTACAATTAGACTTTCAGAGAAAGTTGTTACATTTACTTAAAAAGTGTCATTTTCCGACTCGTTTTTAAGCCCCCAAAACGCGAATATATATATATAAAATGGTACTCTATCCTATCCCCAGCCCCCTTTTAAAGAATAAGAAAGATTAACGATCATTGTATCATACCCAAGAATACCCATCAGTTCAAAATCTTTTAAACTGTTTAAATACAACTGCATATCCACGAACTCGTCTGTATGCGATTCAACTCAACCAAATCATCACCCGATGACGTCCTTTATGTCAAAACATAAACATCCAAAATCATTACGAGCGAAAAGAAGAAAATGGAATATAGAGAAAGAAAACTTAGATTAAGCATCTCATTAGAGAAATCTCGCATTCATTTATTCATTTATTCATGAGCGCCATCTCAGAAAACCGAATATGGGTCGCAAGACCATCGTCTTTGGCTCGTTTCCACGCCCTACTCCAGCGCCGTACCGGGGCTCTAGAGTCTTGAACTGAAGATACGTGGTCAGGGGGTCGCAATGGCTTTATTGGAAGGGTCAACCAAAGAGGTCAAGACGGGGGGGGGGGGCGGGGGGGCCAAAGAAGGAGGGGAGAGGTCAGGAGCCACGTAGATCTCTTTTGACGAAAGGCGATCCCGGAATTGCGATGACCTTCTCTGATCGTCACTTCAAGAAAGAAAGAAAGAAAAAATTGGGAGTCTCTCTCTCTCTCTCTCTCTCTCTCTCTCTCTCTCTCTCAAACACAATATGTATTTTCATCTAATTAAAAAACCCAAAATAATTATAAAAGAAAATGGAATTAATAATGTTTTTAGGGGATACTACCTTTTTTTATGATTATTCTAAATAATGTTACGTAATTTACGGTTATAACTGTATTAAAGCTTAACTTAATATGTAAATTTTAATTTATTAAGAAATAAAATTCTTTCTCCCGTTAATATTAATATTATTATTAATAATAGCATATTCTCGACAAAAATAGAGATATCTTCCATTGATAAATAAATACTTGACATATTCTCTGAAGAGCTACACTAAAAACAAAAGAAAAAAGAAATCCAAAAGAATCCTATTTGCTGAGAATTAAATCTCTTTGTTCATCCTCTTTTGGCAATAAGTGGTATTTACTTTTAATGTCTGTTTATTATGAAGTTCTTTCATTCTCTAGTAAATGTCGCCTCAAACTTGCGTAGGAAATTAAATGTGTATATACAAGAGATAAGATCGGGATGCGATACTTCTGCTCTTTTTCCATAATAGGCGGCAATCAAATGAAATTTTTGCCTCATAAACTTATTATATTCATGAGAGAGAGAGAGAGAGAGAGAGAGAGAGAGAGAGAGAGAGAGAGAGAGAGAGAGAGAGAGACAAAATATTCCCAAAGGCTGATTGGTAATTGCTAACAACTTAATCAAGACAAACCAACCAAGTCTCTCGTCAGAGGCGCTAAAATTTAGCGCTAAGTTTAGCCTACTTGTCACCGCCTGTGGCTGGGCCCCGTTCGTATCAACACCTGGCGATACTTTGCTTTCTTAATCAATTTCATTGCCTTAATTTCGATTGATCTTTTGGATCAAACGATCAATTTCGCGTCGATGCTTTGCCTGCAAACGAGAAAGGAACCAAAATGGTGTAATTTATGTTCGAATTGGGCAAATTAAGTTGCAGGCAACTTTGAGCTAATTATGCTGTGCAAGAGCTCGAAAAAAAAGGCGCTGTCCAGTAACAAATAGTGTCTGTCAAATGAAAGGTTTCGAAATACAGTAATTTAGATTTTTTTTAAAATTATATATATATATAGGGTGAACCAAATGTAGGTGGACAGTAAATGATAACGTTTATTTTGAGAATACATATTTAATTTTTGTGTATACTATAATACAAAATAAAATTTAAATAAATTTAGTTATATATTTAATATAATATACACAAACACCATAGTTATAATGAACACCATAGTTATAATATAATATAACACAAACCGTATTCAATCTACTGTCCATCTACTTTTGGTTCACCGTGTATATATATCAACGTAAAGAACGACGCTTGTATAGGAGAATATTCCGCGCAAGATGAGGAGATGAGAGAGAATTACGACATTTGTTCGAGTGAGGCCCATGGTGTAATGGTTATCATATCTGACCGGCAATCGGAAGATCCCGGGTTCGATTCCCGGGTGGTTACCTCATTTTTTTCATTTGTTTCGTTCTCTCTCCTCATCTTGCGCGGAATATTCTCCTATACAAGCGTCGTTCTTTACGTTAATTATACTGCGTGTTGTGCAGTTAAAATGTGTATATATATATATATATATATATATATATATACAGTATATAAGTAAATTTGTGCTGATTTGGGGAGGAAACACAAACTTGCGGTGCATCGCATCTTGTTCCTGAAAAATCATGCATTTGGACTGATAATAACTAAAGGGGTCTGCAATACAAACTAACGAAAATTGCTCGAAAACGAAATCGAATTTGGATATATGCTTTGAACTGGGATAACACAGAACATTATTGCTTTCATTGGTGATGAACCACGTACGGAAACCTCATCAGTACATTGATCCTCCTGTTTGCTTGGCAATGTTGTTGCGAGCTGTTCCTACCCTTAAATACGGGTATGGGAAAAATGATGCTCCATCTGAAAAAATGCTTAACTTTTTATCCTTTTACTTAAGCTATGAATGCAGAGAGAGAGAGAGAGAGAGAGAGAGAGAGAGAGAGAGAGAGAGAGAGAGAGAGAGAGAGAATGTCCCCAGCGATAGACTGAATGACTCATCGCGGGGTCTCTTAAACTCCCATATCAGTGGATAGTTAATTGGCCAGGGACGCCCAACTCAACGCATTTGAAAGAAGGGAGCCGCAACCTGGGTTCCTATCCGGAACACACCTTCCGAATACGACGAGACATACCCCTCCGAATAAGGACGGCAAAATGGGTATCATGGGGAGGAAGATCTTCACGCATAAATCATCTCGTCGAAGTGCCCAAAAGCAACGTATGACGAAGGGTTTAGGGCACGACGAATTGAAATTAAAAAGAAAAATGGAAAATGGACTTAGGAAGCTACTCTTAAATTACAAAATGAATAATTGGAATTGAAGATGATTTGAAATTTGATCGAAATCGCATTGGATTTGCATTTTAATAAAATTTAGGTTAGGTTTTAACTTAAGAGAGATACCGATGAGGGCATTAATTAATCTCCAGCGATACCCTTCTATCGCTTTACTCTAAAAAAAAAGATACCCTCTCACCCCCTCCCTTGTTTGGGTGGTTCCGTACGGCGGAACTGCATTAAAATTTGAAGAAGATAATGTTAACAAGTACATGAACTGAATTCATTACCAAAGTTTGAGGTACTAAATAATGGGAGCATAACAGAAACCGCATCAACCCAAATAAAACACGAACCGAGAAGCGCAATTTCAGTACATGACACGCGCGATTATTATTCATGTAATTATAATAAAATATTTAATCCGAATATGAAAGATTAATTTGGTAGACAAAATATTTATCACAGAATCGGTATATCCTTGAATCTGGATGACCAGTATTAAAAGCGACTGTTACCGGTACCGTGGTAGCCGCTGCTGCTGTTACTGCTACCCAGTAGGGGCAAGTAGTCCTTAAAACGCGCGAGGATGATAAAATGTCGTACGAGACTAACTTAAAGAGAAGCCCCTAAAAGGGATCGGGGTATTGAGGAGCTTGAAGCCCAAAAAGGACAGTGAAGCCCTTCCGATTGGGAAATCTTTTTATTTCTATGGAAGTTTGCCGAGGATTATTTTCAAGTTCGTTGAAAATGATTCCCAATTTGTTTGTCGATAGTGATTTCCAAGTTCGTTGAATATTATTTCTATGCAACTTCCTTGATAACAATTCGCACGAAAGTTCGCCGAGAATTATTCCCAAGTTCGTCTAAAACTATTCCCATACAAACCCGTTTAAAATCACCCCCAAGTTCAGTGAGAAGGATTCCCAAATTCGTTAGAATTTATTTTCCAATTTATTTAAAATTCTTCCCAAGCTTATTAAGAATGGTTATATAACAATTACAAAACCACTACAGTTACTGTATCTCATTATTGAAGAGTTAATCTTTCCATACATCACGAGGTTTGAGCATTATTTAAGCTCTAAAATGAATTAATACCAGAGATTTGATAAAACTAAACAAAAGACTGTGGCACACCCTTTACGGGTATGAAGACTCAACGAATTACTTCAATGAACGTCATTTCTTTGAGAAAAAATGTCCGCTAATATTAAAGCCTATTATAGAACGTTCATAGCACTATTTTAGTTTCCGGTAACCGTTCATAATTCTGTATAATGATATATCAGATGACTAATACCGTTTTACGCGCGATAACTAATAATTATTCTAAACTTTTCACCTTAATGAAGTTGCAAAGAGTTACGCATCACTCGTCCAATGACAACGTTAAAACGTCAGCTCCGCGGAGCCGAATTAAACGGTATATTTATAACGGCCGCCTGCATGCTTCACGATTCCGCAACATGCTCACTGGTGCTTACCTTTTGGCGAAATCGCCATAAATCGTGAGATAAAATGCTTTTAACTTTTAAACTTCAAGGCGCCTCCATGCAAATGCATCGCTTCACGATCACTTGTACGAGAGGTCATGGTAGAATGGAGAGCCATAATCTGCTTTAGACTATACGAAATTTATCCTTCTTAAGCCTACTTTATATACGATGACTCATATATGAACTACATGACACAGTCGTGTAATTTGACTTTCTCTATCTATCTATCTATATTATCAAACCGATCACAGTGAGAGGAAAGAGAAAGCTGATAGACAAACTTAGTGGACTGCCTCATTTTGCAATTAAGACAAGTGACAGAAGTCCACTTGCAGAGAGGAAAGTGCCTTCGGGCTATTCAACCTTGAAATCGCCATATGCCTGCAGCAGAAATACAAACAAGTCTTGAAAATGATCTAGCCGGGAGAAAAGGGGAAAAAAAATTGTTTACTATGTCTAAAGCCGAAAAGAGGTAGAGAATTCTCTCCCTTCTCCAACAGCAACGAGCTGAAGGACTTTCTTTAGCCTTGAGAAGCGTATCGTATGCGATATTTTTATTATTCATAATTATATACAACACCTAAATTACGACATTCTTCAAAACGTCATTTTTTGACGACAAAATTTATCCTTTACAAATCAATGCTTCTAATGATGATGTCCTAAATATCCTTCTAACACTTTCTTTGTTGTTCCTTTTGCATTCGCGCCCTCAAAATAAATCCACAACTAAATCTCAAATACATCGATCGAACTCATGGTTCATATTTTATATTTACAAAAAACGTCATTGCATGAGAATTTACATATTTTTTTACAATTATCATTGAATTTTGTTAAGAAAATTCGTCATTTTCGTCGCTTATAAATGCTGTATATATATATATATATATATATATTGAAAAAAATTGCATTTGTAACACTTATAAACCTCTAAGTAATAAAAAATATAAAATATTTTCGGAAAAATAAACAAAATTTGATAAAAAAAAAAAGGAATTAAAATTTTAAGAAAAGTTGGACGCAATTAAAATGCCAGAATTTATACGACATCTAATTAAAGATGAAATTTTTGACAATTTTACTTCATTTTGACCCCCCCCCCCCCCCCCACCTCCCAAAACAACCAAAATAAAAAAAAAAAAAACTTGGCTGAAACAACCACATGGTCTGACAATTCATCCTAAATGGTAAATTCAACCATGTTTAAGTTTATTACCGAAAAAAAAACACAAACCATGATTAGTACAATCATTGATTGGGGTTACGTAAGTGGCCATCCTAATTATAATGATTAATTTTCAAATAATTAATCATATATTTTTATTATTTTAACCAAATTCTCTTTTTTTAAATCTTTTGAACAATTTTCTTCCGTAAAATTATATTTAATAAACAACAAAAAAAAAAAAAAGATAAATAATCACTAACTTATCTGTAAAAATAGTGCAAACTAATGTCTCTTATTCTTTTTTCCAAGTTTCTAATGACCCATTTAATCAGTACAAAAAATCCTTCTCGTATACACACACACATACATATATATAAATATACAGGGTGCTTCCAAAAAAATGTTACCACTTATATGGGGCTGTCATTTCTTACCACTTAGAGTTTGTGTGTTTTTTTTTTTGTTTATGTAAGTATTTGTACGTTTATTTGTTTTTTAATAATGGTTTTTTTTCAGGGATTGTGTAAGTGATTAATGAGTGAACCCCATTCATTGGAAATGGCTACAATCTTTCCGCGTTGCTCTAACGTAAACTTCGTAGCCATTTCCATTGAATGGGTTCACTCATTAATCACTCATACAATCCCTGAAAAAACACCCGACATTACTATTAAAAAACAAGCAAATACTTACAGTACATACAAAAAAAAAAAACACACACACACACACAAACTATAAGTGGTAAGCAATGACAATATCAGCGTCATATAAGTGGTAAAATTTTTTGGAAGCACTCTGTATATAATAGCCGTGATATATTGGAGAAAATTATACGTAACAATAATTTTTACTCCAATCTTCCTCTTTTTATAACTTAAATAAGAAAATAATAATTTTCTTTAGCGGAGGATACAAAACACATTAAAAATACCAAAACAAAGAAAATTTCTCTTTTTTTTTTTTTAGGCAAATTTCTAGTAAATTTGCGCAGTTCAATTCATTAATTGTCGTCCGCGCATGCGCATTGCGCCGACCGCAGTCACGGTCATTAACCACAACAGCTCATCCGGCAGTTGTGACCGCCCGCATATATATATATATATATATAGCCGCGTTTTCCTCCGTGTCGTCTTATATATATATATATATATACCGTGGCTCATGCAGACTCCGACAGGAAGTAAGGCCGGAAATCAAATAAAACGCCTTGATTTAACAGCTCGTATCCTTCCTCCCAATTTCTTCGGTTCCCGCCTCGTACAAAGACGAAAGGACGCGGTTCGAACCCTGGAACAAAAGGGACGCTGATCGTATCGATTTTTTTTGAAAAAGAGTTAGCGGCTTCAAAATTTGATATATATATATATATATGGCGGTCTCATGTCCGCGTCCAAAAGGTTTCTTCCATCATTTCATTTCCTTTCGTTGGATAATTTATTATATACAGTATATATAATATATATATATATATATATATATATATATATAGAGAGAGAGAGAGAGAGAGCCCGCACCTGCAGCTTAGTGGGTAACGTCTCTCTGTAAGCCAGGGGAAGACACTAAGATTGTGGGGGGGGGGGGGGGGTCGACCCCGGTGATGTTGTTGATAATAATCAAGGAGTTAACGCACTTGGTCCCCATTAGTTGGCCTGAGCGCTGTGCCAGTTTTTGGCCTTCCTCACTGATTATATAGTATTTAGTTTAAGGTATAAAACGTGATAATGAAGCCTCAGTAATAATAATAATAATAATAATAATAATAATAATAATAATAATAAGTGAAGATCAGAACGGAAATACTTTCATTTTTTTTACATTTTCAAATTTTGGAAAATCCAGGAAAGCCTTTTCAGATTTCTCATTAAAAATATTAAATTAAAATCTCAAATTTTAACTTTTTAAAAATTCAGTTTCTTTAAAAATTTATTACGAAGCTGAAAATTATTAAAAAAATTATATACAGTATATATATATATATATATATACGGGACTCCAATAAACCTTAGCCCCCCCGCCCATGGCCTAAACCATTAGAGGTACAATAAAACTAAACATACCTTACAAAAGAGAATTTAATCCTGCATTTAATGTGAAACAATTAAAACTTGGTGTTCCCGCCATTGGCTTCCAAGACAGCCTGAATTCGCTTTGGGTAGCTTGCCAAAAGTGACGTGAATAGATCTTGATCGTTACGCAAATTTGTTAAAACAGTTTCAATGTGTTGCGTCATTGTATCCGTCGAATATCGATTTGCTGCAGGTTCTTGAAACGAAAGACATTCAAACTTGTCCTTTATAACTGATCCAATGTGTTCACAGACGTTCAGGTCAGGAGAATTTCCTGGCCATTCTTCATTTCCAAAGAAATCGATCTCATGGTTCCGCGACAACTGTTGAGTGGCTAATGCCTTAAAGCGGGGGCCTTATCGTGCAGAAGCGTGACCCGATCGACATCCATAACATTGTTTGGGTTTCTTAGAAAAGGAATGACATGCTGGGATAGAATAATATCACGAAAATACTGTCTATCCCAACTCTGACCATTTGGCTTCAGCACCCACATGAGCTTCTTTGCAGTGAACAAAACAAACACACCAACACAGTCTGGACTTTTTAATAATTCGCGATAATGTTCATTGTCATCGATTTCATCTGGTGTTGTGGCCCACACTCGATCATTTTGGTAGTTAGGCCGACGTGTTACGTAAACAAAAACTTCATCGGAGACAGCTAAATGCACGAAATCATCCACATCCCAATCTTCAAGATAATGGGCAAACCACATTCTGTCATCGATGTTAAGTTGAGTTTTTCTTGGCTTTGGAAGTTCATGCCAAGGCTTTAAACCTTGCCTATGACGGTACAGTCGAATGATCTCACCACAAACGCTCTTTCCTCTCAACACTTCGATCTCTCTAGAAAGTTTAGCACAGCTGTTTTTTCGCTTACGCGTACCGCTTTCAATGATGTCCTTTGTTTCCTGAGAGAGTGGCAAATTTGGGCGCCCAGATTTGGTTGTATCCATTTCACATTCATCCAAAGTTTTATTCCAATTTCTTTTGATGAAGTCCTCACTTCTTCGCAACTTTTTGGCAACCCATGAACGTGTAATAAAGGTGGCTCCAGCATCACGAGCTTCCCGAAATGTTATTGCTCGTACGCGATCTGTCACACGTTGCCTCTCCAAATCACCAATTAATTGAGAAGCCATTATATTATCACTTTATCAGCTAGAGTAATTTTAATACCCGCAATAAATAAAGAATTTTATATATTTTTATAATCACTAAAAACTATTTCGATATAAGTAAACATGTAAGCTGCAAATGGGGGGCGAAGGTTTTTTGGAACCCCATAACCCCATATATATATATATATATATATTGAGGAATAAGAGGACAAGGAGATGGTACATGTTTATTAACAGACGTTTCGGAAAATTCAATTTCCATCATCAGTGCTAAAAATTTAAAACAAGTGTAAAAAGTTAATAAATATGATGAACAGAAAAATGCATACAATATATTTATATAAACGTATGATATTAATAATATTTTACAGTATATATATATATATATATATATATATATATATATATATAATTATAATATATATATATATATATAATATATATATATATATATATATATATATATATATTATTTAAAAATAAAAATAAAAAGTATATAAAATATAGGAGGGTGAACGAATAGTCAAAATGTACAAATGTTAAAAGGTGAACAAAATTGAGAGCACTCTCTTACCAGGTTATTATCGGGGTGATGAACTTATTGAAATGAGGTTGGGAATGATTAGATGTTGGAAAATCCATATTAGAAATGTTGGAGAGAGTCAAACGTAGTACTGCAATGGTAGATTTCTTTTCCGATGGTAAGGTAGGAGAATTTATCGGCTATGTTTAAGTTAAAAGGGGAATCATAGTCGTTGAGGGTTATTTTAATATAAGGATATTTTGGAATTTGAGAATGCGGAGGTCGGTTAGTTGGTTTGTTGAGTTGGTAATTTTGAAGTTGGAGGGAAGTAGTGGGTGGTTGTGAAGGTGGCAGTGATCTCTTATTGCTGATTTGGATGGTTTATTTAAAGGTTGCGATGTTCTAGTCGAAATACTGCGATGCTCGTCCACTCTTGTTTGATATTGGCGAATGGTGCTGCCAATATAGTTCGCTTCCTTTCAATTAGTTCATCAACCCCGATAATGACCGAGGAAAAA